>JAKSZT010054175.1:2333511-2396121 GCA_026826555.1 Tolypeutes matacus
AGAAAGAAAGAAAGAAAGAAAGAAAGAAAGAAAGAAAGAAAGAAAGAAAGAAAGAAAGAAAGAAAGAAAGGGAGGAAGGAAGAAAGGAAGGAAGGAAGGAAGGAAGGAAGGGAGGGAGGGAGGGAGGGAGGGAGGGAGGGAAGGAAGGAAGGTATGGAAGAAGGAAGAAACGAAAGTCTGAAATACAGAGTCATAGAAAGACATATAGAAATTCAGACAGAAAAACTGAGAGAAAGAAAAGTAGGTATTAATAATTGCGGCTACAGTTAATGGGCAGAAGATTCACAGCAAAAATCAGAATAATCTGATATGCAGACACCTATGGCATTGGCTAGTTGATCATGGAGTATCTAGAAGTAAAATAGTTGGGTAGTCTACAGAATTCTTATGTGATTTGTACAAGCAGAAGATTTCTAGGTCAATTGGGCAAAAGTCAAACTTGAATCACAAAAACAGAGGGCCTTTTCAAGGCTCAATTATAGCACCAAATGGATGGCAATACCTTGCAGGACTGGGACAATGTTCTGGGTGTCTCTATGTGCTATAAATTAGCATCAACTCTATAGTACTGTTTCCCCTATAGCTAGTATTCACTGTTCCATAAATCAAAGGGCAGAAATGGGTGTAGAACCCCTCACTTTTGCCCCATTGATTCCCTAGAAATTATTTTGCTTCCTGCCTTCATGAACTTAAGTTCTGCTGGTCATAGTTCCAAAAGGAGATATTCTCTCATCAGGAAATACAATAATAATTACATTAAACTGGAAGTAAAGACTGCCACAAGCCATTTTAGGCTCTTCAGACTTCTGAATTAACAGGCAACAAAGGGAATTACTGTACTGGTTGGGGTAATTGATCCTGATTATAAAGGGGAAATAAGACTGCTCCTAAACAATGGAGATAAAGAAGAGTTTGTCTGGAATACAGGAGGTCCCTTGGGTTGTCTATTAGTATTATAGTGCCCTTAGATCAAAGTTAATGAAAAACTGCAGCAACCTAGTCCAGGCAAGGCTACTAATGGCCCAGACTCTTTAGGAATGAAGGTTTGGCCCACCTTACCGTGCAAAGAACCATGACCAGCTGGGGTACTTGCTGAGAATAAAGGGAGTATGGAATAGGTAGAAGAACAAGGTAGTTATCAACATAAGCTAAGACTATGTGACCAGTGGTGAAAGTGAGGACTGTAATAGTTATGAGTATTTCTTCATTGTTTTGTTATGAATGTTTATATACATAAATAAAACAAATATCTTTGCTTTCTTGAAAAAAATAATGACAGAAATCAGGAGTGATATTGAATAGAGATTACTTTAAAAAATTTTAAAATATCATAGTATCATAGAATATATGGGTCATAATAGACAGTAAATTTGGTCTACACAAGCAGATCCCAAACTTGACTGGTTAGTATTATCCCTCATGGAGTGTGTTAAAGATTTCAGAGCCTGGCTCTAGAGACTCCGACTCAGAATCTCCATGAGTGGTTATTAGGGATCTGCATTTTTTAATTTCCCAAATAGTTCTGCTGATCTGACAAGTTTGGGAATTACTGGCTTCATCCATCCTTCCAGATCTTTTCTGGGTGAAAATTCCTAAGGAAGGGAATGGGCCATGTCTCATCTACATATCGAGACAAATATATGAAGAATATTAAAAGTAAGAAAATGGATTACAATAAAATCTGAAATTTTTAATTAAAAATAAGCAGATACATGAACTTGCTTGCTATATATCTTCATATATTTTTTATCTTTCTTGCATTCAAATATCATTCCAAAATAGCTAGGATATTTTATTATTCAGTTGAAGTGTTTGAAATATTAGCTTTATCAATTGGTATGCATTCTTGCTATATTTGGGTGCTCCTCCTGGGGAGAAGGAAGGGTTATTTTGCAATAGAAGGTCAACATGGTACATCATCAAGTCCTACAATCTGAAGATGGCCTGGCCACAAATGCCTAGGATTAATGACAAAATCATTATTAAATGTCTGTATTTGTAACTGGAATTTCTGCAAAGGTTTTTATGCTTTAGCATGAAATGCAAGTATAGCCCATATGTTCCAAATGTGGAGTGCATATATTCATCAATGTCATCATGAATACCACTGTTTCCATGATTCACAGATTGAATGTATGATAATTATTCTTATTGATTGCATTTTCACAAACTTCCTAACTTTCTTGAAAGTATTGTGCTCTAGAAAATAGTCAGTTTCAGTTAAAGCAAGATACAAGTGAACTTTTCCTGTAGTTTATTAATCTTATTTGTGCATTGAAGAAATGTTTTTATATGCTATATTTAAAGCCTACTAAAAATATTCCATGTTCTCAAAACAAAACAAAAAACAAAACAAAAATCCCTTGCTCTGCCTGTATTTGTGAATTTATTTTCAATTTTTAACATGCTTTAAAATTGTTTATTTGAAAAAGTTAGGGCTTGCCTCACATTTTGCAAATATTTTATTTGGATAAACATGTGTCTGGAGGTTCTTGGACAAAGGAACTGCTTACAAATGGACAGTGTAAGAAGCAAAATTGTGGAACCATGTGAAAATCCTATCATTTTAATTGACCTTAAATGGATATTAGAACAATCCTATATTATCAGTTTTGACCAAACATCAAATTGGAAAATTATATACAAACCACATTATTATGGAGCTATGTACTACAATATACAGGAAGGTATATGCTGTTTACATTCAAATGTATTTATGTGAAGCAAGTATTCAATGATGACAACTTTGAAAATTGCATTAGATTAGACATATTCTAGCTTTTAGGGCTCTTGATTACAAATAACAGAAACCCACCTCAAAGTAGTTCCATTTTGAAAATGTTTAGGGATTCAATTTGTTTGGTACAGAAAAGGTCACATGCCATTTGGGGCCAATGATTATGTTTATAAAAAGAGTGATTATATTTGTAAGAAGATGATATCACTCATTTGAAGACAAGTTTAGAAAGAAGAAATCCAAGAAGTATTTGGGATGGGAATGCTTACTTTTCCTTGACGTTAGAGATGGTGGAGAGACAAAAAAGGTCCACTGTCCTCCTCTTTGTCAAACATTCCTTGAACAGTTTTTCTGGCAGGCATTTTGCTAAGTGCTTTATGATGTGAGGGAAAATATAAAGAACATATCAAGTATTGTGTCCTGCAGGAAGTCACAATATAGTAATGGAAAATTTATAAAATTTGATTGACTGTAATTTCATAAAGATTATTCAGTATTCAGTTAATGTTATTGACATAAAAAAATTCAAAATCACTTTTTTCTATATAATTGAAATGTGTCTCTGTCTTAGTTTTCCAAAGGATACTGATGCAAAGTATCAGAAATGAGTTGGCTTTTATAATGGGAAACATATTTGGGGAAAAGCATACAGTTCTAAGGCTGTGAAGTGTCCAAACCAATGCACCATCAGAGATGCCTTTTCAACAGTGAGCTACTGTTTGGTACTAGTGTCCTGCAACATGGCAAAGATGGCTGCCTATCTCTGCCTTCCCCTTCAGAATCTACCATATCCCAGAGCTCAACTGTGGGTAACCTGCCATAAGGCTTATCTCTTTCTGGGCCTCCTATATCAGTCTCAACTGCTCCACATTCTTCCTGAGTTCAGATGTGAGTTATCAGTCATATGGCTCATCTCTCCCTGAGCCTCTGCAACTTGAGCCACTCTGGGCTACTGATTTCCTGCAGTCTTCTTTCTGACACAGCAGGATCAAATTAATGTGGTGGCTTACTTTTTCTGTGTCTCTATTACTGTGTCTCCATTTATATCAGCTCCAGTAAGAGGACAGAGATTCAAACTGAGTCATTCCTCACTAATATAGTCCAATCAAAAAGTGTCTCATATCCACAGGAATGGATTAGTTCAAAAACATAATCTTTCTCTTTTGGAGATTCAGAAAATAACTTCAAACTATCACAGTATCTTCTTCAATTGTCCATGAGCTATAGAATACTGCCCATGACAACTGTTGTTAGACACTTCCACATATGGGGGCAAGTGTGACATCATCATATCATAAGCATTTTAGGTGGAGCAATATTGTTTTAGACAGACAAAGGGGTACTGAGGCAAAATGCCAGAAATCTGTTGGTTTTTATAGAGTATTTATTTGGGGTAGAAGCTTACACTTACCAGGCCATAAAGCATAAGTTACTTGCCTCACCAAAGTCTATTGCCATATGTTGGAACGAGGCCTGTCAATGTCTGCAAGGGTTCAGGCTTCCTCTCTTTCCAGGGCTTTCCTTTCTCTGGGCTCAACTGCTCTGCTATGTCCACAAGGCCAGCCATAGACTGTCAGGCAAACAACTCATCTCTCCTCCCGGGACCTCTGCTGTGTCTAATCGAGCCTTCCCTCTGCTCCTCTGTGTGCTTACTTCCCAGGCTCCAGCATTAAAATTCCAACTATCTTCCCTTCTATGTGGTTTTATCTGTGAGAAAGGGGGTGGGAACTCAGCATCCTACTAAAGTGGCCCTATCAATGCCTTAATCATTATTTAATCAAGTAAAAGTGAAACCTCTGAATCCAATACAATCTAATATGCCCAGAGGAGCAGACCAGTTTACAAACATAATCCAATATCTATTTTTGGAATTCATAAACAGTATCAAACTGCTACTCTCCTCCATCTGAATTCCAAAAAAACATTACAATATTAAAAAAAAAAAACTTAAATCAGTAACACTGCTAAATACAGAATTATATCACAATCAGTTTAAAGAAATACACTTTATCTTAGGGTAAAGTCCTGTCTGGCTGTAGCACTCTGAAACTAACAAAACAATTTATCTGCTTCCAATACACAAATGGACAGACAAAGGATAAACATTTTCATTACAATTAGGAGAAACTGGGAGGGAAACTTGAGTCAGAGGTCTTCTACAGTTCAGTAAACCTGCAGAGCATACTCCATTCTATTTTAAAGTCTGAGAGTCATTATTAAGATGATGGTTTCTTCTCCCTGGGGCTTCATGAGGACCCACCCATTTCACAGGCTTTCCCAATGGCCATTTCCTTCGTTCCACCCTCATCAAGCATCTGGGTGTCGACCATGCTCCAGACCTCACCCTTAAAGAGCATTGGGGTGATTGCCACACTTTACCACATCCACAGTCTTTATCCACCACTGAAATCCTCATAGTATACAGTCCCTAGAGTATCCTCTGGCTTCCCTTCAATTGACATTTATGTCCATACACTACACCTTTCATCCAAAATCACATTTATAAATCAGCAGTGTTATTTATACTCACTGTAATGTGTTATCATCAGCTATATTCATTTCCACACCTTTAAAATAAACCTTATTTAAAATTCTGCATACATTAAACATCAGCTCACATTCTCAACCCACATTCTATCTCCTAGTAACCTATACTCTAGAGTTTACCTCTGTATTAGTCAGCCAAAGGGGTGCTGTTGCAAAATACCAGAAAATGGTTGGTCTTTATAAAGGGTATTTACCAGGCCATAAAGTGTAAATTTCTTCCCTCACCAAAGTCCATTGCCATGTGTTGGAGAAAGGCAGCTGCCGACGTTTGCCAGGGTTCAGGCTTCTTGGGTTCATCTCTTTCGAGGACTGAGTTTCTCTCTGGGCTTAGCTCCTCTGTTTCCTCCACAAGGTCAGCTTTAGACTATGAGGCTCTCTAGGCTTTGATTCTCTCCACAAGGCCAGCTGTGAACTCTCAGGCAAATGGCTTGTCTCTATCCCAGGGCCTTCTTTCTTTCATGACCAAGCTCCTCTGTCTGCTTGCCTCCCTGGGCTCCAGCATCAAAATTCCAACATCAGAACTGCAACTACACTCAATGGACTTACACATCCTGGGGCCTTGCCACCAACCATAGACCATAGTTCACATCGTAGACCACACTCTCTCCCACACAGTTCTGAGTGGTATGTGCTGATTTAAAATGTATACAGCCTGATTTTATTTCTTCTTAGAGCTGAATAGTATTCCATTGAATATATATCCCATTTTGCTTTTCAATTCATGAGTTAATGGATACTTGGGCAATTTACATATTTTAGCAATTGTAAATAATACTGTTATGTACATCCATGTGCAAGTATCTGTTTGTGTCCTTCCTTTCAGTTCTTCTGAATATATTCTTGATAATTTGATTGCTGGATCATATGGCAGTTTTATATTCAGCTTCTTGAGGTACTGCCAAACTGTCTTCCAGAAAGGCTGCACCATTCTCAATTCCCATCAAGAGTGAAGGAGGGTTCCTTGTCTCCTATGCTCTCTAGCACTTGTACTTTTTTTATTTTTAATAATAGCCATTCTATAAGGTGTGAAATGGTATATCATTGTAGTTTTGATCTGCATTTCCCTAATAATTAGTGATGTTGAACATTATTCATGTGCTTTTTGACCATTTGTATTTCCTCTTTAGAAAAATATCTATTCATTTTTTAGACCATTTTTCAATTGGATTGCTTGTCTTTTTATCATTGAGTTGTATGATCTCTTTATATAACAAGGATATCAATCCCTTATTGGATATGTTGTTTCCAAGTATTTTCTCCTATTGACTAGGTTGACTTTTTACTTTCTTGACAAAATATTTTGAAGAACAAAAGTGTTTAATTTCAAGAAAGTTCAATGTATCTATTATTTTCTTTCATTTCTCATGATTTGGGAGTAAGATTTAAGAAACTACTGCCTAACACAAGACCTTGAAGATGTTTCCCTATATTTTCTTCTAGGTGTTTTATGTTTGCAGATTTTATACCTAGTTTCTTGACCCATTTTGTATCAAATGTTGTGTAAGGTGTCAAATAGGGGTCCTCATTCTTTCTTTTGGATATGGATATCCAATTTTCACAAAACAATTTTTTTAATAGTTTGTTCTAGCCCAGCTGTGTGGGCTTGACATCCTTGTCAAAAATTACTTGACTGCAGATGTAAAGGTCTATTTCTGAGTTCTCATTTTAGTTTCATTGGTCAATATGTCTATCTTTGTGCCACTACCATGCTGTTTTTACCACTGTAGCTAAGTAATATGACTTAAATTCAGGAAGTGAGAGTCCACCAACTTTCTTCTTCCTTTTAAAGCAGTTTCTGGCTATTCAGGGCTCCTTACACTTCTAAATAAATATGATAATTGGTTATTCCACTTCCATAAAAAATGCTGTTGGAAATTTTTTTTTATCAGGATTGCATTTAATTTGTATATCAATTTAGGTAGAATTGTCTTGTTAATGATATTTAGTCTTCCAATCCATGAAAACATAATAACCTTCCATTTATGTATGTCTTCTTTGGTTTCTTTTTTTTTTCTCTTTTGGCTTTTTAAAGGGTATTTATTTAGGGTAGAAGCTTACAGTTACAAGACCTTAAAGATTCCTACTTAAGGTACCATAAGAGGTACTTTCTCACCAAAGATGGTTGCTGAATTCTGAGAGGGTTCAGCCTTCCTTCTTCCTCTTAATGCTTCATCGTCTCAGAGTCTACTGATCTCATAAGTAGGCTGGTATAGGTCTTGTTTCTTTCCAGGCTCAGCTTCTCTGGTCTCTTTACAAGGTCAGCTGTAAACTATCAAGTGAATGGCTCAGCTCTCTCTGGGGCTCCAGCATCAAAACTAAATTCTCTCCTCTTGTATCTATAGAGCTCTTATGTCTTCTTCTTGAGTGAGTGTCCATTTATATTGTCCACCAAATGGTCAGGGATGCAAACCTGCCACACCCTACTGACATGGTCAAATCAAGCCCTAATCTTAACATAATTTAATCAAAGTCATGTCAGATGAATCTAATATAATCAAAGAGTATAACAACCAGAGGAACAGAACAGTTTACAAACATAATCTATATATTTCTTTTTGAATTCATAAATAATATCAAACTGCTACAGGAAATAAGCAGATCTCTGAAGTACAGGAAAATGATGTAAATTGTTTCCAAAGCATTGTAAAAAAAATGATTATAAGCCAATAACTAAAAAGAATGAAATTGTGTGCAAAACTTCATGGTCACAGTGCAGATTAGAATAATCAGAAATAGACTTCAAAGAGATCTTTTCAATGTTATTTTACAAGTAAACTTATTTTGTAAAAGAATGAAAACTATAAGTAACATTAATAAGTTCTTTTTTATAGCAGTTTATTTTTTCCATCAGTATAACATTTTGAAATATTATTTTTACATTAGAAACATCACAGGATTACAGATAATTCATGGAAAATTACAATGTTAACATATACTCTGGTATTGTTGATACTTTGTATTTGTGTGGTAATTTTTTTTTATTTTAAAAGATGCTTAGATTACATAAATGTTATATAAAAATTACAGGGATTCCCATGTACCCCACCTCTCACACCTCCCATAACATCCCACATAAACATCTTTCATTAGTGTGTCACATCACCTGCAATGGATATACACATCCTGTGGCTTTGCCTTTAAGCGTGGACCATAGTTCACATTGTAGACCACACTCTCTCCCACACAGTTCTGCATGGTATATGATGATGTAAAATGGCCTATATCTGTTGTTGTAATGTCACTCACGATAAATCCCAAGTCCTGAAAATGCCCCTGTATTACAACAGCTTTTCCCTTCCCTGCCCTGAAAGTGTCCAGTGGCCACTGATCCCACCTAACTCTTGTAATTTCTTCCATTACTTGAGTCACAATATGTCTACAACAGAATACCATTAAGTCCACTCATTGGGGGAAGAGTCCAGAGCTCTTCCCCCAATCCTGAGGAGATTGGAACGGTGAGGTCCACTCCACCTCCAAGTGAGAAGGGGCCCATATCCCATGGATATGATGGATGGGAATATCCTGCCTGCAGCTACAGGCTCTCTCCATTCCCTGGGATGGCCATTGTCCATCATCGTCTCCTCACCAGGTGACTTGGGTGAGTCCATTGAGCTGTAAAGTAGGAGTTCCAGCTCCGCCAAGATTCCAGGCACAGCTGGCACATGGGCAGGCCAAAGCCTCCAGTCTCTGGAAGTACACCTACAAACTCCAGCATCACATATAGGTTTGAATAGAAGGGACTGATGGACCATGTGCAGGGAGGACTTATTTGAGTCCAACTCTGTCACTCTCAGGAGCACAGATTCCAAAGTAAAGCCCAGTGATAGGGCATTAATCTCTGGAGCTATCCTCCCCATATAGGACCTGGGTGTCTCCCGAGCCCTCAGGAACCCCTTTATGTGGGGTGATAGCCACTTTGGTGTTCTATGATATCCTACTGAGGTGTGCATAAGCGTTACCTCTGGGATAACCTCCCGAGTCTCTTTGAAGTCTCTTAGCCACATGAACTTATTTGTCTTTACCATTTCCCCCTTTTATTCAAGGTCTTTTTCCAGGCATATTGCCAGTTGGCACTTGGAATTAATCCCTCGTTGCCAAGGAGGTTCATCCCCGGGGGTCATGTCTCACGCTGGGAGGAAGGTAATGCATTCATATGCTGACTTTGGTGTAGAGAAAGGCCACATTTGAGCAATAAGGAGGCTTTCAGGTGGCAACCATTAGGCACCCCATAACAGTAGGCTAAGTTTCAATTACAAGAGCAAAGACTCCTAAGACTATTCATCAATAACAAGAACCCATCAGTGGACCATCCTCCTTTGCCAGACACTGCCCCTGCCCTTGGGGGACTGCTTGGGAGTGCTGCTCTCTTGGAGAATGTGGCAGTACTCTCCAGGCTGGGAATTCAGTATTCCATTTATTGAGTGATTGTGTACCCACTGTGACTATGCCCCACCCCTTGATCATTTGAACATTTTCATATATCTTTTATGTATATTCAGGTGAACTTCCTCCCATGAAACCCCCATCCCAGACACACCCCACCAATGATCCTCTACTGCCCCTGTTATAACTCTTCTGTGATCTAAACCTTCCTTGAAGATGTAGCCCATATAATAGCCAAATACAATTAATAAGAAAATGAAAAAATAATGATAAGCTTAAATGTAAGAGATAAAATACATGGAAACTCAGAAAAAAAACTAAAAGTAAAATAAAATTAAAGGATTGGGACATTCAAAAAATGGGAAAAAAACAAAAAAAATTTAATTAAAATGATTGTAAAAAACGTTATTATATATTTTTTCCTTTTATCACTGCAATATCGTGTGTCCAATCTGTACCGTGGCACCTTCCCCCTCTCACTCCCCAGTGTCTCCGAATTTTTCATTTAATTTTCAAAGAAGTTTTAGGTCACAGCAAAGTCACACACAGAATACTAGAGACTCCCATTACCCAACCTCCTTCCCCTTTCCTCACCCTATATTAAAGCCTTTTTTATATGGATGGTAGCATTGTTATAACTGTTATACAGATAGTGAAACATAGCTACTAAGTATTGTCAATGGTTTACAGTATAGTTTACAATTTAGACGGTACAGTTTAATAATTTTTGATGATAGTTACCATGTCCTGTGTCCATTACTGTAAGGTAATGAAAAACATTTCCCCTGACCACTAATACCCCCAGTTTGATCTTTGCTATTCCTTCCTCCCCATCCCCCTGGGGCACATAACACTCCCATGTCTTGACTCATTGGATGACAAGATTCATAGTTACATGCAACAAGAGGTCTTGACAAGCTGATAATCCTCCCCTATTAGGTACCTACCCCCCTCCCATCTCTCCCCCCCAATATCCTGGGTATTCTAGCCCACCCTTCCTAATCTACCCACCTGTCGACCCTGCACCACCAAACCCAGTAATAACACTACCCACCTTTCCTATCCTTCAATATGCAACTATATTCTATCACTTTAACAGAGATTATGTCCATATGAGTGATGGGTCACAACCTTCTCTTCTCTTTCTCTCACTTTTTAACATATCATACAGACAATGGTTCTAAGGGACTGCTCACTTTCCTCAATTCAAATCAGTGAGGTCATATAATGTTCATCCTCAATGCCTGAGTTGCTTCACTCAACATAAGGTCTTCAAGATTCATCCATGATATTCTGTGTCTTAGCACTTTATTCCTTCTTACAGATGAGTAAAATTCCATTGTATGTATGTACCACATTTTGTTTATCCATTCATCTTTTGATGGGCACCGGGGCTGATTCCAACTTTTGGCAATTGTAAACAATGCAACTAAGAACATTTGTGTGCATATATCGGTTTGTGTCTTTGCTTTCAGTTCTTCCAGGTATATACCCAGCAGTGGAATTGCTGGATCATACGGAAGATTTATTGTTAATTTTCTGAGGAAACGCCAAACTCTCTTCCAGAGTGGCTGGACCATTCCACAATCCCACCAGCAGAGGATGAGGGCTCCAATTCCTCCACATCCTCTCCAACACTTATAGTCTGCTGTTTTTTTTTAATAGCTGCCATTCTGATGGGTGTAAGATGGTATCTCATTGTAGTTTTGATTTGCATTTCCCTAATAGCTAGTGATGTTGAGCATTTTTTCATGTCCTTTCTGCCATTTGTATTTCTTCCTTGGAGAAGTGTCTTTTCAGGTCACTTGCCCATTTTTTAAATGGGTTGCTTGTCTTTTTATTTTCGAGCTGTAGGATTTTTTATATATGCAGGATATTAGGCTCCTATCAGATAAAGATAAATGGTTGCCAAATATTGCATCCCATGGGGTAGGCTGCCATTTTATTTCCTTAATAACATCCTTTGCAGGGCAGAAGTTTTTAATTTTGAGGAGATGCCATTTATTTACTTTTTCTCTTGCTGCTCATGCTTTGGGTGTGAAGTTCATGGAACCATTTCCTATTACAAGGTCCTGTAGATGCTTCCCTACATTACCTTCCAAGGTCTTTATGGTTTTGTCTCTTATATTTAGATCTTTGATCCATCTTGAGTTGATTTTTGTGTTCCTTTCTCATTCTTTTGGATATGGATATCGAGATCTTCAAGCAACACTTGTTAAAGAGGCCATTCTCTCCCAACTAAGTGGGCTTGGTGGCCTTGTCAAATATCAGATGACTGAATATGCAAGGATCTATATCAGAACTCTCAATTCAGTTCCATTGATCAGTATGTCTATCCTTGTGTCAATATCATGCAGTTTTGAGAACTGTAGTTTTGTAGTATGTTTTAAAGTCAGGTAATGTGATACCTCTAATTTCATTTTTCTTTTTCAATATGTCTTTGGAAATTCTGAGCCTCTTATCTATCCAAATATATTTTGTAGTTAGTTTTTCCAATTCTTTAAAAAACACAGTGTTGATTTTTTATTGGGATTGCATTAAATCTGTAGATTAGTTTGGGTAGGATAGACATCTTGATGAAGTTTAGTCTTCCTATCCATGAACAGGCAATATTCTTCCATTTATTTAAGTCTTTTTTGATTTCCTTTAACAGTGTTGTGTAGTTTTCTGTATATAAGTCCCTTACATCTTTAGTTAAATTTATTCCTAGGTATTTGAATCTTTTAGTTACTATTGTAAATGGTATTTTTTTCTTGATTTCCCCCTCAGATTGCTCATTATTGGTGTACATAAATGCTACTAATTTTTGAGCATTGATCTTACAGCCTGATAAACTACTGAACTCTTTTATAAGTTTTAGAATCTCTGTTGTAGATTTCTCAGGGCTTTCTACATGTAGGATCATGTCATCTGCAAATAATGAAATTTTTACTTCTTCTTTTCCAATTTGGATGCCTTTTATATCATTTTCTTGCCTCAATGCTCTAGCAAGTACTTCTAAGACAATGTTAAATAGGAGTGGTGATAGTGGGCAACCTTGTCTTGTTCCCGATCTCAGAGGGAAGGCTTTTAGGATTTCACCATTGAAAATGATGTTAGCTTTGGGTTTTTCATATATACCCTTTATCATATTCAGAAAGTTTCCTTCTAATCCTATCTTTTGCAGTGTTTTTTTTTTTTTTTTTTTCAGGAAAGAGTGCTGTACTTCATCGAATGCTTTTTCTGCATCTATAGAGATGATCATGTGATTTATTTTTCATTCAATCTGTTTATGTGGTGTATTACCTTGATTGATTTTCTTACATTGAACCATCCTTGCGTACCCAGGATGAAACCCCCTTGGTCACGGTGTATAATCCTTTTGATATGTTGTTGAATGAAATTAACAAGTATTTTGTTGAGGATTTTAGCATCTAGGTTCATTAGAGAAATTGGTCTGTAATTTTCCTTTCTTATGGTATCTTTGTTTAGTTTTGGTATTAGGGTAATATTGGCATCGTAGAATGATTTAGGGAATATTCCTTCTACTTCTATTTTTTGGAAGAGCTTAAGTAGAATTGGTGTTAGCTCTTTCTGGAATGTTTGGTAGAATTCAGCTGTGAAGCCATCTGTTCCTGGGCTCTTCTTAGTTGGGAGGTTTTTGATGACTGAGTCTATATCTTTACTTGTAATTAGATTGTTGAGTTCATCAATTTCTTCTTTCATCAATGTAGGTTGTTTGTGAGTATCTAGAAAGTTATCCATTTCCTCTAAATTATCATTCTTGTTGGCATTTAATTTTTCAAAGTAGCTTCTTTTGGTACTGTTTATTTCTGTAGGATCAGTAGTGATATCCCCTTGCTCATTCCTTATTTTGTATTTTTGCATCTGTTCTTTTTCTTTGTTAGTCTGGCTAAGGGATTGTCCATTTTATTTATCTTCTTGAAGAATCAGATTTTGGTTTTGTTTATTTTTTTCTAGTGCTTTCTTATCTCTATTTCATTTGGTTCTGCTCTAATCTTTGTTATTACCTTCTTTCTACATCCTTTAGGTTTATTTTGTTGTTATTTTTCCAATTCCTCCAAATGCTCAGTTAGGTCTTCAATTTTAGCTGTTTCTTCTTTTTTTATATATGTATTTATGGCTATGAACGTCCCTCTCAGGGCAGCTTTCACTGCATCCCATAGGTTTTGATATGTTGAGTTGTCATTTTCATTAGTTTCAAGGTAGTTACTGATTTCTTTTGAGTTTTCCTCCTTGACCCACTGTTTGTTTAAGAGTATGTTAACTTCCATATATTTGTGCCTAATCTGTTTCTCTGGCCCTTAGTGACTTCCAATTTCATTCCATTGTGGTCAGAGAAATTACTTTGTATAATCTCAATCTATCTAAATTCATTGAGAGTTGTTCTGTGGCCTAGCATGTGGTCTATCTTGGAGTATGATCCATGTGCACTCAAGAAGAATGTAAATTCTGCTGTATTTGGGTGTAGTGTTCTGTATATATCTATTAAGTCCAGGTCCTCTAATGTATTGTTCAGAGACTTTGTTTCTTTATTGATTCTCTGTCTAGATGCTCTGTCTAATAATGATAATGGTGTATTAAAGTCCCCCACTATAATTGTAGAGGCATTTATTTCTCCACTTAGTTTTTCCAGGGTTTGCCTCATGTATTTTGAGGCAACCCGATTAGGTGCATAAATGTTTATGATTGTTCTCTCTTCTTAAGAGCTTACCCCTTTTCTAATATATAGTGTCCATCTTTGTCCCTTACAATAGTTTTGCATTTAAAGTCTATTTTGTCTGATATTAGGATAGCTAATCCTGTCTTTTTGGCTATTGTTAGCTTGCAAAATTGTTTTCCAGACATTCTCTTGATCCTCCTTAAATCCCTGGGTCAAAGGTGGGTTTCTTGTAGACAGCATATAGATGGATAATATTTCCTTATCCATTCTGCCAACCTGTGTCTCTTGATTGTTGAATTTAATCCATTAACATTCAGTGTTATTACTCACAATGAATTTCTTACATCAGCCATTTTTTTCTTTGGGTTAATGTATGTCACTTATTGTTTTATTTCTGTTTTTGTCTTTTTAGTTGTTTTTAAACTCTCCTCCAACTCTCTCCCCCCTTTTTTTCCCTTTCAACTTGTAGAACTCCCTTTAGTATTTCTTGATTTGCAGGTTTCTTATTGACATACTCTCTTAATTTCTGTTTATCTGTGAATATTTTGAACTCTCCATCATTTTTGAATGCCAGTTTTGCTGGATAGAGATTTCATGGCTGAAAGTTTTTTTCTTTTAGTATTTTAACTATGTCATACCACTGTCTTCTTGTCTCCATGTTTTCAATGAGAAATCAGCACTTCATCTTATTGTGTTTCCCTTGTATGTGATGGCTCTCTTTTCTCTTGTGGCCTTGAGTATTTTCTCTTGGTCTTGAGCATTGGACATTTTGACAAATATATGTCTTGGAGTTGGCCTGTTGGGATTTATGCTATTTGGGGTGCGCTGTGCTTCCTGGAGCTGCACATCCATCTCTCTCAATAGGGTTGGGAAGTTTCCAGCCATTATTTCCCTCAACACTCCTTCTGTTCCCTTTCCCTTCTCTTCTCCTTCTGGAATTCCCATAATGCGTATGTTTGTGTGTTTTGTGTTGTCAATTAAATCCCTGAGTCCCTCCTGTTTTTTTTTTTTTCTATCTTTTTGTCTATCTGTTCTACTATCTGTTTGATTTCAGATGTATTGTCCTCCACATCACTAATTCTTTCTTCTGCTGTTCAAATATGCTGTTATTTGAATCCAGCATCTTTTTGATTTCTTCAATTGTGCCATTGATCACCATCATATCCATTCTCTTGTTACGTATGTTTACAATTTCTTCAGTATGTCCTCCCAGTGTCTTCTTAATATCCTTAATTTCTTCCTTCAGTTCATTAAGTTGGTCTGTGATATTTGTTTGGAAAGCTTTTATTAATTGTTTGATGTTCTGCATCTCTTCCTGGTTTTTAGTTTGTTCATTGGACTGGTCCATGTCTTCCTGTTTCTCAGTGTGGTTTATAATTTTTTGTTGCCCTCTAGTCATCATTTTATCTTGATGGGTTTATTCAGTTGATTAGCTCCTCTCTCTGCTCTAGAGTTTTATTTAGCTGCTGGTTCTGTGTATGTGTTAACTTTTCTCTTTGACACCTTTTCTTCTTATTTTATTTCCTTACTTCTTTCTATGTTCTCTTGAAGGCAAAAGATTAGGGCCAGAGGAATCGAAAGATGCTCTCCAGGCAGCTGCAGGAAATTTTAGCCAACAAACCTTAGATTGTCAACACAGCCTGTGCCTCAACCCGGACTCTGGCAGGGGAGGTAGGTGGGCAGAACTTCATCAATCTCTCAAGCCAGCTGCAGAAAGTTACAGCCTGCATTGGCTTAAATTGCCACCCAGCCTAGGCTCCACCCCTGCCCCTATCAAGGAAGGGAGGTGGGTGGAGCTCCGTTAGTCTCTCCTGGCCTTTACAGGAGTTTCAGCCTGCAAGGCTTAGTTTACTGCATTCACCCTTGACTCCATCCCCACCACTAGTGAGGTGTCTTTCTACCTGAGCTGCATCTAAACTCAAGAAGATAGCAGAGCCTGTGATTCTGATATGGTCATAGCTAAGATTCAAAGCAAGCTCTTCTTGCCAAACTCACTGAAGGGAAACAATTTTGCCCTTCACCACACCTTCCCTCTTCCCAGGGACAATTAAGGCTGTTCCCTGCTCAGTTGGCTGCAGTGAGCTATTGACATTATTCACACTGTTCCTTGTGAGGCTGGGGAATGAGTTCCATTCCCAGCTATGGGGAATAGTAACTCACAGTTTTCCTTTTGGCTTCTTTGTCTCTCTGTCCCTAACCCTCCTGAAGGATGTGCATCCCTCTACTGCTCTGCAGATCCTGAAAGCAGCTCCCTGGGATAGCTTTTGCCCTTCCTCCATTGTTTTTTTCCCCCATAATTTATTTATTTATTTATTTATTTATTTATTTATTTATTTATTTATTCATATTTTAAAAGATGCTTAGATTAGTTTAGCCTGCCTACTTATTCTGATGCCATCTTCCCTTACAGCATACTTTCTTGATAAAATCAATCCTAAAGATAGGGATAGAAGGAAATTTTAAGGGCATATATGGAAAGCCCACAGCCAATATTTTACATACAATGGTGAAAGAATGACTGCATGTCAGTAATAAGACAAGGATGCCCACTCACCATTGTTGTTCAATATTGTGCTAAAGGTTCTATCTAGAACACTTATTCAAAAAATATAAATAAAAGGCATCCAATTTGGAAAGGAAATGTAAAACATTTCCTAGTTGTGAATAACATCAGCCTTTACTTAGAAAGTCCCCAAAAATCTACAAGAAAGCTACTAGAGCTAATAAACAAGTTCAGCAAAGTGACAGGCTACAAGATTAAAATTTAAAAATCAGTAGTGTTTCTATATAGTAGTAATGAACAATCTGAGGTGGAAATCATGGGAAAAAAATCCCATTTACAAGAGCACCTAAAAGAATAAAATATTTAGGAGTAAACTTAACCAAGGAAGTAAATCAGCTTTATTCAGAAATCTACAAAACATTTTTAAAGGAAATCAAAGATGATCTAAACAAATGGAAGGACATTCCATGTTCATGAATTGGACGACTAAATATATTATTATTTCAATTCTATGAAAATTGATTTACGGATACATTGCAATTTCAATAAAAGTGCCAACAGCCTTTTTTTTGCAGAAATGGAAAAGCCACATATCAAATTCATTTAGAAATGTAGGGGCCCTGAATAGCCAGAAGTATCTTTAAAAGGAAGAATGAAGTAGGAGGACTCTCACTTCCTGAAATTAAATCATATTACTTAGCTACAGTGATAAAAACAGTGAGGGTTATTTCACTGGACTTAGCCAGGACAACTAACAAGGAGGTGAGGAAGGACAACCACCATACCTAGGAACCAAAAAAGTCTACAACTATTAAGAGAGTCCCATTCATCAACTATATGGGATCAAAACCCCTTTCAAATAGAGGTGGAGTGGGAATCACCATCCCAGAATCCTCAGGATTGGAAAATAAAATATGGACCAGAGTGGACTTACTGGTATTCTACTATAGGCTTATTGTGATTCTAGCAATGGAAGAAATTATATCATTGATATGGAGGCAGTTGCCACTGGAGTTGCTGAGGGCAGGGAGAGTGAGGGATAGGTGTAATATGGGGGCACATTTGGTACTTGGAATTGTCCTGAATGACACTGCAAATACAGATACAGGCCATTATATATCCTGCCATAACCTACAGAATTGAGTGGGAGAGAGTATAAACTACAATGTAAACTATAATCCATCCTTAGTGGCAATGCTCCAAAATGTGTTCATCAATTGCAATGTAACTACCACACTAATGAAAGAAGTTGTTAATGTGGGGAAAAGTAGGAATCATGGGGAATGGGGCATATGGGAATCCCTTATATTTTTATGTAATGTTTTATGTAATCTAAGTATCTTTAGAAAAATAATATATATATATATATTAAAAAAACAGCATGGTACTGGCATAAAGATAGACATATTAATTGCATTAGTTTGCTGAAGAGGTGCCAATACACAGTACCAGAAATCTGTTGGCTTTTATAATGGGAATTTATTTGGGATAAAATCTTACAGTTCCAATGCCATGAAAATCTAACTCAAGGCACCATAAAGAGGTGCTTTTTCACCAAAGTCAGCTGCTACCTATTGAATCAAGATGGTGGGTGATCACTGACTGGTCTCTCCTTCCTCTCTGGGCTTACTCTCTGTGGATCAACTGCTTTGATATCTTCCCAATTTCAGTTGCAAGCTGGCAATGGTCTTGTCCCTTATGGCTTCCTGTATCAGTCTTGGCTGTTCAACTATCTTCCCAATTTCAGCTGGAAGCTATCAGGCAAATGGCTCATCTATCCCCGGGCCTGAGCTGTTTGAGCTTTCTTCTTTGTCACATACAGGTTCCAAAATGGCAGTGCTCTCATTTCTTTGGCCTGTCTGTATGTGGGACTCCATTTATATCAGATACAGCAAGGGGGTGGGGACTCAACCTGAGTCACACCTTACTGAAGTAGTTGAATCAAAAGCCCTAAATAATATTAACAGGTAATTTAATCAAAGGCCTTCCAATTGATTTTAATGCAAACAAAGGGTTTCACAGCCAGAAAAATTGATTAGTTTACAAACATAATCTTTCTTTTTGGGATTCATAAAATAACCTCCAACTCCCACATAGATCAGTTTAACCAAATTGAGAGTTAAGATATAGACCCTCAAATCTTTGGTCAAGTGATTTTTGACAAAGTCCATACAGCAGGGTTAGAATAGTCTACTCAACAAATTGTGCTGGGAGAACTGGATATCCATATATAAAGAAAGAAAGAGGACTGTTATATAGCATACCTTATACAAAAATTAATTCAGAATGGATCAAAGACCTTAATACGAAAGCTAGACCTATAAAAATCACAGAAAAAATCTAAGGAAACATCTTCAAGATCTTGTGTTAGTTGGTGGAATCTTAAATGTTACACCCAAAGCACAAGAAATGAAATAAAAAAAATAGATAAATTGGACCTCCTCAAAGTTAACCACTTTTGTGCTTCAAATGTCCTTGTCGAGAAGGTAAAAGGCAGCCTACTAAATGAAAGAAAATGTTTGAAAAACACATATTGAATAAGCATTTTATTTTCATGTTATATAAAGAGATCAAACATGCCAATGATAAAAAGACAAGAAACCCAAATAAAAATGGGCCAAATGCTTAATTAAACATTTTTCCAAAGAGGAAATAAAAATGAACATAAAACACATGAAAAGATGTTCAACATCAATAACTATTAGGGAAATGCAAATCAAAACTACAATGAGGTATCATTTCGCACCTTAATGAATGTCCATTAAAAATGTAACAGAAAACAAATGCTGGATAAGATGTGTAAGAATAGAAGCACCTCTTAAAAGTTGGTGTGGATGTACAATGGTGTAGCCCCTATGTAAGACACTTTGGTGGTTCCTCAGGAGGCCAACTATAGAACGACTGTATGATCTGGCAATTCCTTACTTGGAATATATTCAGAAGAACCGAATGCAAGGAAATAAACTGACATTTGCACACTGATGTTCATGGCAGCATTATTTGCAGTTGCCAAAAGATAGAAATGACCCAAGTATCCATCAACTGATGAATGGATAAACAAAATGTGATATATACATATAAACAATAGGGAACAATTCAGCTGTAAGTTGAAATGAAGTTAGGATTTATATGAAAATATCAATGAACCTTGGGAATATTATGTTGAGTGAAATAAGCCAGACACAAAAGGACAAATATTGTATGGTCTTAATAATGTGTGAAACACAATGAGTCAACCCATGAAATTAAATTCTAGAGTATAGGTAACTAAGGGATAGAATGAAGGTTGAGAAGGGGGTGTTGATGCATAATGTATGTAGAATTTTTAATAAGATTGATTGTATTGTTAGGAAATGGATAGAGTTGATGGTAACAACTTATAATGAGTATAACTAATACTGCTGATTTATAAATGTGAATGTGGCTGAAAAGGATAGTCTAGGGACATAAATGTCCCTTGAAAGAAAGCTAGAGGATAATCTTGGGAATGTATAACATAGTGAGCTCAGTGGAAGATGAGGATTGTGGTTAATATTACAAATAAAACTTCTGCGAAAATAAAGAATTAGAGAGACACAGGACTCAATTCTCTCCCAGAAAAATAGCTAGAAGATATGCAGAAATGGTTTGGAAAACTGTTCTAGGGTTTAGGACACCAGGGGAAGTCTGGACACTAACCAGAAGATAGATGGGCAAAGAAAAGGACACTCTATGGGGAAGGACTGTGAATACAAGCTTCAGCTGCTGCTGCCCATCCTCCCACCTCCAGAGCAGGCAGGACTGGATCCTCCCACCCTTGTTCAATGGGTATAGATGAAAGGGGTCACAGGGGCCTATTCTCCAGAAAAAGGGAGAGAAAAGGATTCCGTTTTCAGCCAATTGAGTTTCTGGCCAACAAATTTTCTTTGCTCTGTCCCACAAATCACAACCTTCCAGTCTGTGTGGTGTCCCATCATTTCTTGCCTTGGGAGCAAGCAGCGATCTAAAGAGCTTACCTTCTAAAACACCTCCCTACTTACTTGAACTGGTTGTTGATGATGCAGAATAGATTGTAATGTATTTCCTTCCCAGGAAATGGTAGGGGTTGCCTGGATAAGGGAAGAGAAAGATTGATTAGGGAGGCATCGCTTTAAATAGCTCACCCTAAGGGAGAATTTTCCATCACATTGTTTCTACACAGCCTGCCCGGTTGAGGTTACTGTGAACACATTCCCACCAGCAGAGAAATTGGCCAAACAGCACTGTCTGCAGGCAGACCAAGAATGTGCATGCAAGGAAAATAAAGGTAAATAAATAAAAGTGGCTTTTTTTGGCCTTTGCAGCCTCCCTCCTCAAAGCCCTTGGAAACTGCTTTGCAATCCAGTACTGGCTCCATGGCCTTGATTTTACCAACTATACAAGGACAATCCTCAAGGCCTAGAATAAGTTCAAGCAAGATTCAAAAACAGTGGTAACACACAGCCTCCCATCAGTAAATACCTATGCAAGAGAGAGAAACTGAGCACCAGAGTAAACTCATCATAATCAGATGCCTAGACATCAGCAAAAATTTACAAGCAATACTAACAAAAAGTAAAATATGGCTCAGGCAAAGAAACAAATCAAAGCCCCAGATGAGACACAGGATTTGAGATAATAAATCAATGATGTTCATACAAATCTCATAAATCAAATCAAGGAATTGAAGGGAAATATGGCTAAAGAGATAAAGAATATCAAGAAATTCAATAAGCACAAAGAAAAGTTTGAGATCTTTAATATAAAAATAAGAGGGCTTATGTAAATGAAAGACACCGTAGGTGAGATTAAAAATGATTTCCCTATGCATGACCCTTTTATTTGAACCTATAATTAGCACTATACTCATTAAATATATCTCCTTGAGACTTAAATCTTTGATCTGTTCACATGCCAGTTGAGCCCTGAATCTCAACAAAAGTTGCAACACCTACACTCCAGTTCATTGGCCTCACCAAAAACAACTAACAAAAGGATGATGATGGACAACACCACCCATCCCAAAAAAACAGAGAGTGTCTACAACTGCAAACAAAACATTTTTATCCACCTGACCCATGGGATCTAAGCCATCTCTCAATCAGAAACAGAGAGGACATCACCATACCAAAATCCTCAAGATTGAGGTAAGAACAAACATAAGGGGGGATGCAACTATAGACTAAAGTAGACTTGTGATTATTCTAGTAATGGAAGAACTTGTATCATTGATATAAAGGGAGTGGCCACCAGAGTCTCTGAGGGGAAGAAGGGGGAAGAATATGTGTAACATGGGTTACTATGGGGACATTGGAATTTTCCTGCATGTCATTGCAATGATGGATACAGACCATTATACATTTTGTGAAAACCTATAAAATTGTGCAATGTAAAGTGTAAACTATAATGTAGTCTATAGTCCATGGTTAGTAGCAATACTTCAATATATGTCCATCAATTGTAACAAAAGTACCAGGCTAAAAAATAAAAATAAAAACACTAGAAAGAAAAATATATCCCAACCTACCCTTCCTCTCAGGCCACAATGAACAACTAAACTTTGCCTTGACAGCTGCCCATTTCTGCCAATCAATCACCCCATGGCTTCCCTCTCTGCAGGTACCTGGGTGAAGAAAGGAGAAGAGAAAAGAAAGAAAAAAATCCCCAAAGAGACCTAACTCTCAGGATATAAGTTACTGACTATGCTTCTCCTTGTCAGCTTCCCATGCCCACCAATCACCCCATCACCCACCTCTCTACACATACCTGAGTGAGAAAAGGGAGAAAGAAAAAGAAAGATGAATGGATCTCCATCTCAAGCCTCCAGTGACTGGCCAGTACTCTCCTACTGGTGGAATCTGCCATCTCCTGCTGATCATCTGCAGGTACCTTCTCCCCCTGTGCCAGGTTGTGCCCACAGCTTTTGGAGGCTGAGTGCTGCTTTCCAATCCCTACTCCACCACCTTGGGCAATTGTCCAAAGAAAATTACAAAGAGTGAAGAAAACACATGAAAAAAAATATTCAACATCACTACCTATTAGGGAAATGCAAATCAAAGGTAAAATGAGATATAATTCCACACCTATTAAAAAGATGAAAAACTGTAAATGTTGGAGCAGATGTGGAGAGATAGGTATGCTTATTCACTGTTGGTGGGAATGTAGAATGGTATAGCCACTGTGGAAGACTGTTTGCCAGTTCCTAAGGAAGTTAAATATAGATCTGCCATGTGACCAAGAAATATCACTGCAAGGTAAATACCTAGAAGATCTGTGAGAAATGACATGAACAGATATTTGCACACTGATGTTCATAGTGGCATTATCCACAATTACCAAAATTATGAAAAAACACAGGTGTCCATCAACCAATTGATGGATAAAAATTTGCAGTACATACATATGATGGAATATTATTCAACTGTAAGAATAAATGAAGTCATGAAGCATATGACATGCATTAACCAAGAGGGCATGATGTTGTTTGAAGCAAGCCAAACACAGAAGGACAAATATTTTATGATTGCCCTATTATGAACTGAATATAATGAACAAACTCATGGATTTAATAGCTAGAACATAGGTCACCAGGAAATAGAATGAGGTTATAGAATGGAAAGCTGAGGGTTAATCTGTGCAGAATTGGTTTTTAAAAAGTTGTTTGTAAGTCTTTGAAAGTGAATGGAAATGGTGAAAGCACATTATAGTGTTTGCAACTAGCAGTGCTAACATATGAGTATGATAGTGGTTGAGATGGAAAGTCTAAGGTCCTGTGTATTACTAGAGAGAAAGCCAAAAAAATGAAACACAGGACTGTATAGCATAGTAAACCCTCATGTGAAAAATGAGTATAGTTAATATTGCTTTTCTCTGAAATAGAACAAATGTTAATTAAAGTTATATGTTGTTAAGATCTGGGTGATATTTGGACAAAATATGACCAAATCAAACTATAGACAGTAATGTATGATAATATATTAATAATCTTCCATCAATGATTAAAAAAGGAAATAGTCTAAGTGAAAGAAATTAGACAAAAGGTACTACATATTGTTTGACTCCATTTTTCAAAATATAAATACAAATTAATTAGACAGATGGAAATAGGAAAGCACTTGTGTATGGCAGGGGAAGGATAGAAAGATTGAGAGGGTACTACTAAGGGTTAGAGTTTTTTGTTTGTTTATTTTAGTTTATTGTTATTATTGGAGTAATAAAATGCTTTAATATTGACTGAAATGATAAATGCACAACTCTGGGACTTTATCAAATACCATAGATTGTACGCTTTGGATGGGTTGTATGCTTTATGAATACATTTCAATAAAATTGTAAAAAATAGTACAAATACAAGAATGTTCTTCTATGAAGTAGAACAAATGTACATCACTATTACAAGGTTTCAAGAATGTAGTGAATCATGGGAGAAATTCAATTAACATAACCTATGAACTATTGTTAGTAATATTGTACTGTTGTGCATCGATGGTAACAAAGGTACTATATTAAGGTTAAGTATCTCAACAATAGGGGGTATAAGGCAGTAAGAGATTTTTCTTTCTGGACTAATGAAAACATTCAAAAGTAGACCGAGTTTATGACTACACAGCTCTGTGATGAAACTGAGAATGACTGAGTATACACTTTGAATAGATTGCACAAGGCATGAAGTTGTATAACATAGTAAACCCTGTGGTAGATGATGGATTGTGGTTAAAAGTACAAATATGAGACCATTCTTACATGAATTATAACAAATATACAATACTAATACATGATGTAAATAATAGGATGGTGTTTGGAGAAAATAGACATAATGTAAGCTCTAAACTATAGTTAGTAGTAACATTTGAATGTTCTTTTATCAATTGTAACAAATATTCCAGAACAATAAAAGGTGTGGGGTGATAAATGGGAATCCTGTATAATTATTTTATACAGGATCCTGTAGATTATTAATAATCCTGTAGATTATTTTGTAAACTCTCTACTTCTTTAACAGAAATATTCACACACACATACAAATAAAATAAAACAAGAAAAAGAAAAAGAGCAAGAAGGTCCAACAGCAAATAATTAGAGGTAGGATGTGTAACTAAGGAATAAGAAAATGAGCCAGGGAAAATAATGGTAATGAAGAGTCTATTGAGTTGGGTGAGCAAGAGCACAGGCTGGGTAAACACAAGAGACAGATAGGGTTATTACTCTTGGCTGGATGTGTTCATGTTCACTGCACGATGTTAGAAAACAAGTTCAATTCACTCAAGAACCTGGGCAAGAAGAGGCAGGGTCATACACCATTTAACTCAGATCTCTTCATTGAGATACAGACAGATTCATTAATAAGTGGAGGCTACATCTTAGATACAATTGATCCTTTAAATTCAGTGACTTATACTTAAATATGCACAGCATAGAAGTCTTCCTTTAACTTAACGTTATTATATATGAAATTAAATGCCCTCATATCTGTGTAGTATATAAAATTTTCCAAGTCTCTTAATATTTTATCATCTGCTCACTATAGATAGCCCTATGAAAATGATATTTTCACATTATGTTTAAGGAAAGTGGGAAATGAATCAAGGTTCAGAGAGGTCAAATAATGGTTAATAGCTGATAAGTGATGAAATTGGGCTTCTATCTGTCTGGATAAATGCTTTTAAACACATGTGGCAGTGATGGAAATGTACCACTCAGATTTTAAGCTGCAGAAAGCATAATTGATTGGCATCAATTGCCATCCCTCTACATCATTGTCATATTTGCATTATGGCCACATTTCCTATAGGTTTCTTCTGAGCCAATACCTGAGCACAGTAGTAATATTAGTACAGGACCATTTCTGTAGTACTCCTCTATCAGGCAACTTTAGCTTGATATCTCCCCATTTGCCTAGCCAATACTTTCTTTGAACAATGCTAAAAACCTGAGATGACTCTGCCTCAATCCTCCATCCTTTACCTCTCCTTTCACAGGTATCAGATATGGATCACATTGTGAAAGCTTTCACTATGTACTTCTCTCTCCCCTTTATCCATCATGGGCACTTTCTTATAATAAATCTCTTGCACATCTAATCTCATTTTGGCATCTAATTCTCAGAGAACCCAAATTGATATAGGTAATATTATTAATAAAGCATTCAGGGACTGGCTCACTGACATCCCAGCTCGCCAAAAATGACCCCATTCTTATTGGTATGTGGACATTTATAATCTTTGGGGAAAAGTGACAGCCTACTTGTTAACAAGTTCACTAGTAGTGATCTAGGAAATGAAGACAAGGTAGGAGAAAACATTTGCAGTTTAAATGATTAAGGTAACATAATATGACAAAATTAAGAGAAATAATATCTACAAGAAGAGTGGATTTCCTGTTTATTGCTAAGTTTTATTGACACCCTGCAGAGGGGTAATCAGAAACTGAGGATAGTTAACTACAGTTAAGGACTACGTATGAAATCTAGAGGGTCTCTTTGGTAGCCTACAAAGATACACATCTCTGGCAGTGGAAGAGCAGCTATAACTTAGGTGCAAATAATAGATATAATAGTTAGGCAGAGTTCCAAAGGCATTTAAATTCTCAGGAAGGCAAGGGTATTATGTCAAGATTAGGGCCCTGTTTGGGGAAAATTAAGATGTTGAAATGTGGGAAAGGTACAGCTGGATAGACGACCTTGGGGATTTTGACCCTGAACCCTCTTGGCTTCCTGACATTATCACCCCTTCCTATTATGACCAGAATATCCTCTGTGTGGGCTGCAAGAACCTCCAGAAATGGGGCAAACACACAGTAAGGTAGCTCTTTGAAGCATGAGGAAAAGGAAGAACTTAGATATTTCAAAGAATTTTAGACTAGGGCCTGAGTTGAAATTGATACTTGGAAACCAATGGGTCATCACAGCTCCCTTGCATGAATCGAGGCATAAAGAATCAAAGTGATAAATGGAGTCCTGCCTAAAGTCTAGCTTAAGGTGAGTCTTCTAGATCTATGGATGCACCAAATGGTCCTTTCCCCATCATGTCTCCATGTGTATAATTGGAATCAACCTATTTGCAGTTGGAGTAACCCCCATATTGGCCAATGGAGTAAAAGTTCTCAAAGTGGGGAAGGTCAAGTGGAAAACTGAAATTTCAATTGCCCCTCTCCCACCAAGAGTGTTAACTAAAAACAATATCACTTCCCACAAGAGGGGATTGAGATTATTGTCAACATTAATTACCTAAAGTATGCAATGGTTGTAGTCCTGTGTATATCCCTGTTTAATTTGCCCCTGAAAATAGAAACCCCAATATCAGCTGCTCTGCCTGATATTGTATTGTTTTTGGAGCAGTTTAATAAGGCCTCAGATAAGTGATAAGTCACAATTGACTTGAAAATATATTCTTTTCTATTCTAATTTTAAAAAGAGGTTCATAAACATTTTGCACTCAAATGGGAAGGACCATTATATTAATTCACAGTTCACTCCAGAGCTAACTTAATTTTCCCTCCCTCTGTCATGATATTTCATGAAGAAATAGGGACCAACTGCACGTCACTCAGATAATCACAGTAATCTATTTCATTGTTGACGTTATGCTAATCAGTCAGGATAAGGAGAGATAGCTAGTATACTGGATGACTTACCACCTCGATAAGAAAGGTACAATCTAGAGGGAAGGAAAGGAACCCTTCTATGGAACCCAGAATTTTAGTGAATTTTAGTGAAAAATTTTAGGGGCCCAGTAGCCAAGGATGTGGCTTTATAACCCCTTCAAATTAAAAGGCAAATTGTTGCATCTCATATCTCCCACCAAAAGAATGGAAGCACAGATGGAAACTGGAGGCTACATTACTCAATTAGGAATATTTCTTTGGTCCATATACTGGGTGTGAAGGTTAGGTTAATGTGCCAACTTGACCAAGTAGTGGTGCCCAATTGTTTGGTCAAGCAAACACTGCACTAATGGTAATACAAGTGCAATTCGGGGCTTTCCTCATCACTGAGTTGATTGTCTCTATGGATGATTACATCTACAATCAACTGAGGAGCTTGCTGTCAGCAATAAATGGCAACTCATCCAATTAGTTGAAGGCCTTAAAAGGAGAAGTGATTTCATAATTCAGAGAAAGAATTAACATCTCTACTTCACATCACCAGATTCTCCTTCATTGTAGTACCTGATTTGCAGTCCTTGACTTGTGCATACCCATGGTCATGTAAGACAATTTTATAAAATCTCATACTATTTAAAGACATATCCTAGTGCTTCTATTTCCCTAGAGAAATCCAACTAAAACAGGTTGGTACTGAGAGTGGTTCTTGAGGAAAAGAAACTTAAAAATGGAATATCTGCAGGCAGGATCATCCCACCCACCATATCCATGGGATATAAGCCCTCTCTCACTTGGAGTTGGAGTGGACATCACCATCCCAGTCGCCTCTGGATTGGGGGAAGAACTATGGACTAAAGTGGACTTGATGGTATTCTCTTGCTCACATATGGTGATTCTTGCAATGCAAGAAATTATAACAATGAGGTGGAGCCAGTGGCCACTTGACAGTTTTTGGGTAGGGAGGGGATGAGCAGTTGAAATACAGGGGCTTCTTTGGGAGTTGGAGGTTGTCCTGAGTACTGTTGTGACAATGGATGCAGGCCATTTTAAATCAGCACACACCACTCATAACTGAGTAGGAGAGAGTGTGGTCTACAGTGTGAACTGTGGTCTATGGTTGGTGGCAAGGCTCCAGGATGTGTAAGTTCATTGAGGTTGGTGGGTCACACTGTGGGAGATGTTTGTGTTGGATGTGGTGGGAGGTGTGGGAGGTGGGCAACATGGGAATCCCAGTGGGTTCCGTGTAATATTTTAGGTAATCTAAGCACCTCTTAAAATATATGTATATATATATATAAATAACATTTTTGTAAGCAAATACACATATATGCATATATATTTATATATCATTTTGCAAATGTTTGTATGTATTGTGAGAATTTTGATTTTTACCCATAATAAAAAAATAAATAAATAAATAAAAAATGGAATTTCTGAATTGATTTTGGGATTTTTGCCATTGGCTCGCTACACTGATTAGATTCATAGGCACTAAAAACTCTGTTTCCAATAATCAAGAGGCCACTGACAGTCCATGGCATGAGTCAGCAATAGAGATATGCAAACTGTCACCACTGGATATGACTACTTCCATGTTTATAAGAGGCAAGGCTCAGGGTGAAAGGGTTTTTAACATCTTAGAGCTTTGTGGAGATACAAAGTACAAGGATGTTGGCTGTCTGTTCC
The DNA here is from genome assembly GCA_026826555.1 of Tolypeutes matacus. Lineage (NCBI taxonomy): Eukaryota > Metazoa > Chordata > Mammalia > Cingulata > Chlamyphoridae > Tolypeutes > Tolypeutes matacus. Next base: position 2,362,630 of record JAKSZT010054175.1, read on the forward strand.
TAAATGTGCTGGATACAGTTACAAAAGAAAGGGATGAGTTGAAGGCTTTAAATATGCAACTTAAGCACCACATGAATAACATGACTGTTTCTATGTATGCCCTGAAAGAAAATTTTGTTTTGTGCAGCCATATTCTTGAGATCTCTGAAAACCAGACCCAAAGCCTCATTGTGTAAGTAGCAGAGTTATAATGGAAACTAAAATCTAAACTTTGCAGGGTGTCTGCTCTGAAAATGAGGGCATTGATTGGAAAGGAGTGGAATACTGAAGATCAGGGCATATGGGTTGATGATGGAAGCGGCGGCACTGAAACCCTGAATTCTGCTGAGACTGTCAAATAAACATGTAATTGTCTGCCCTGAGGAGACAGCCACCTGACCCCCTCTTTGCCCTGAGGATATGACCACCCAACCTCAAGTCTACCCGGAGGAGACAATTGCCCAAACTCTAGCTTGCCCTGAGGAGTTAATCACCCAAATTCCAGTCTGACACAAGGAGTTAGCCACTCGGCCTCCAGTCTGCTCCCAGGAGTCTGCCATCCAAACTACCCCATGAAGAGATGGAATGCCCTGAGGAAAGCAGCTTGCAAGAGTCCTCTAATGCTTCTTGTTACTCACCCTCCGAAACCCCTCTTTTCTTCCAGACCTGTAACTAGAATAATGTTACAGCAAGCCCCCAAAGGTGAAGTACAAAGTGTGAACCATGAGGAAGTAGGCTGTACTCCAAAAGACTGAATGGATTTTCCAATTTATATAGACAGAAATCAGAGGAATATGGGTAGGAATGAATATTAAGGATGTGGGATAGTGGTGGAAGGCATATAAAGGTGGGTTGGGTTGCATTTATTGATATGGGCCCACTCCGCAGAAATTCTAGATTCAAAGTTGTAGCTCAAAGGGTTAGAAAAAGCTCTAACAGTTTGATGGGGAAGGCTGAAATATGAATCAAAAGATGGTCTATATTGCCTGAAGTCAAGATGCCAGAATAGCCCTGTTATACTGTAAATGAGAGTATCCAAAGGCTTAGGGAGATTGGGATGTTATAATGGATTTACCTGCCCACATAACCCAGTAATGTCCAGAGGACACACTTTACGGCAGGATTGTGAGCAATAAATTTGAGACTATTTCCATCTTCACTGAAGAGATCTCTGGATGCTCTTATCTGCAGGTCAGATTTTACCATGGGAAATGCTATCACAGAACTAGGACCCTTAAACACTATGGGGATGATTAGATCCCAGGCTGGCAGAAGCCAAGTGGCAACACTTAATCACCAAAGACAAGGTGGGTGTGGTTACAACAATGAAAAGCAGAATCAAAGCAACAATCAAAATAGTCTGAGTCACATAGACTTATTGCGTTGGTTAATAGATCATGGGTTACCTAGAAGTGAAATAGATGGGCAGGTTACTAAATTCTTAAGTGATCTGAATAAGCAAGAGTTCTAGATCAAGTGAACAAAAGCCTAACTTGAATTTTAGATACAGAGAGTCATGGGCCCTTAATCAGATCCTAGACTTGAGACAGTATACAGACCCAGAGACCCTTGAATGAAAGGAAGACTGGTCCAATTGAGGAAACACCCTTTTACATTGCCAAAATTTATACTGTTAATCTTCCTACCAGCCTAACACAAAGAGACCTACAGCCTTTTACCAAGGTAACGGTGCATTATTGAAAATAAAATGATCAGACATTTCAGGGTTTATTAGACATAGGCTCAGAATTGACATTAATTCCAGGAGACCCATAATATCACTGTAGCCCACCAGTCAGAACAGGGGCTTAAGGAGGTCAAGAGATTGATGGAGGTTTAGCTCATGTCCTCACACAGTGTGTCCAGTACCCATTTTCTGGTAATTTCCCCATTTCCAGAATAAATAATTGGAATGGACATACTCAGGAACTGGCAGGATTCCCACATTGGTTCCCTGACTTGTGGAGTGAAGGCTATTAAGGTAAGAAAGACCAAGTGGAAGCCAACAGAACTGCCACTACCTCACAAAATGGTAAATCAAAAGCAATATTTGATTCATGGAGGGATTGCAGAGGTCAGTGATACCATCAAGGGCTTGGTTGCAGAGGCAGTGATTCTCACCACATCCCCATCCAACACTCCTATTTGGCCTGTGCAGAAAATAGATGGAACCTGGAGGATGACAGTGGATCATTGTCAACTTAACCAGGTGGAAACTCCAATTGTACCTGCAGTTCCAGATGTGGTATCATTGCTTGAGCAAATCAATACATCCCATGGTACCTGCTATGCAGCTATTATCTGGCAAATTATTTTTTTCAATTGCCATTAGTAGGGACTACAAGAAACAGTTTGTTTTCTGCTGGCAAGGCCAGCAATATACCTTCACTTTCCTAGCTCATGGGTATATCAACTCTCCAGCCCTTTGTCATAATATTGTTCAGAGGGCAATTGATCTTCTCTCTCTCTCCCACAAGACCTTACACTGGTCCATTATATTGATGATCTCATGTTGATTGGACCTAGTGAGAAAGAAGTACCAACTAATCTAGACTTAATGGCAAGGTATTTGCATGTCAGAGGATGGGAGATAAATCTAACAAAAATTCAGGGGTCTTCCTCTTCGGTGAAATTTCTAGGTGTCCTGTGGTGTGGGTCATATTGAGATTTCCCTTCTAAAGCAAAGGATAAGCTTTTGCATCTGGCCCCTCCCATGACCAAACGAGAGGCACAATGCTAAGTTAGCCACTTTGAATTTTGGAGACAATATATTCCTCACTTGGGTGTGCTACTCAGGCCCATTTACTGAGTGGCAAATAAAAGAGGGAAGACTGGAAGAAGATGTGGCTCTGTGAAAGGTCTCAGCTGCTGTGTAAGCTGAACTGCCACTTAGGCCATAGGATCCAGCAGATACAATGTCACTTGAAGTGTCGGTGGCAAAAAGAAATGTCATCTGGAAACTTTGCAGGCCCATATAGGAGAATCACAATGCAGATCCTTAGGATTTTGGAGCAAAGTCCTGCCATCTTCTGCACATAGCAACTGTTTTTTTTTTTTTTTTTTTGAGAAACATCTTTTGGTCTGCTACTGCTTCTTAATAGAGGCTGAATGCTTAAACATGGGCCACAAAATTACCATGATACCTGAGTTGTGTATCATGATCTGGGTATTGCCTGACCCACCAAATTGTAAAGTTGAGTGTGTACAGCAGAACTGCATCATAAAGTTCAAGTGTTATGTATAAGATAGGGCTTGACAATGTCCTTAATGCCCAAGAAAGTGGAAGTGACCCAAAAGCCCATGGCCACCATTCCTGCCACATTACCTGCTCTTTCTCAGCCCTCAGCTATCACATCTTGGAGAGTTCCTTACATTCAGTCAGTTGACTGAGGAAGATAAATCTCAGGTCTGGTATACAGTTGGCTCTGCACGTTATGCAGGTACCACTGAAAAGTGGACAGCAGCTGCACTGTAGTCAATTTCTGGGACATCCCTGAAGGACTGTGGTTAGTGCAAATCTTCCCAGTGGACAGAACTTTGAGCAGTGCACCTGGTTGTCATTTTGCTTGGAAAGAGAAATAGCCAGAGATGCAATTGTACATTGATTCATGGGCTGTCACCAATTGTTTCACTGGATGGTCAGATACTTGGAAAGAACATGATTGGAAAATTGGTGACAAAGAGGTCTGAAGAAGAGATATATGGATAGATCTTTCTGAGTCAGCAAAAATGAAGATATTTGTGTCCCATGTGACTGCTCATCAGAGGGTGAAATTAGCAGGGAAAGATTTTAATAATCAAAAGCAGGGAAATATTTTAATAATACAGTTTTGTGGATAGTGGTAAACCTCTTTCCCAAGGCTTTCCTGTCATTGTGTAATGAACTCATGAATGAAGTGACCATGGTCGTAGGGATGGAAATTATGTATGGGCTCAGCAACAAGGATTTACCCTCACAAATGCCAACTTGGTTATAGCCATTGCTGAGTGCTCTATCTGCCAGCAGCAGAGACCCACACTCAGCCCCCAATATGGCATCATTCTCCAAGGTGATCAGCTTGCTACCTGGTGGCAGGTTGATTATATGGACCACTTCCATCATGGAAGGGGCAGTGATTTGTTCTAACTAGAAGAGACACATACTCTGGATATAGGTTTGCCTTTCCTGCATGCAATGCTTCTTCCAAAACTACCAACCATGGGCTTATCCTTTATCATTTTATGCCACACAGAATTGCTTCTGATCAAAGAAACCACGTCACAGCAAATGATGTGTGGGAATGAGCACATATTCATGGAAGTCACTGGTCTTACCATGTTCTCCATCATCAGCAGAAAGAGAGGAAAAATCCCCAGCTTGTTTTACAGATGGGTCAGCTCAGTTCATAGGTGCAATCAAACAATGTAAACTATAATCCATCCTTAGTTGCAATGCTCCAAAATGTGTTCATCAATTGTAATGAATGTACCGCACTAATGAAAGAAGTTGTTAATATGGGGAAAAGTGGGAGGTGTGGGGTGTGAGGCATATGAGAATCCCTTATATTTTTATGTAACATTTTATATAATCTAAGTATCTTTTAGAAAAAATAAATATATATATATATTTTAAAAAAGGGATGCTAATTGAAAGAATGCTAAAGAATAATTTGGAACTGAATAACATAGTGAAGCCAGATGTAGATGAGAATTGTGTTAATAGTGCAAATACAAGACATACCTTCTGGTTCCTCCTTTTACTAAGCATAATCCCTTTCTTCTTTTTATTCACAATTTCTCCATTATCTTTTCTATTTCCCCAAATTAGTTCCTTTGTTCACAGTGTCTTAGTACATCAGCGATATAAGATAAAGATTTCATTATCTTCTATCATGTGGTTTCTGGTCCTTCATAATAGAAATATTTGTTAAGCCCACATTGATAATATATAAATTTTAGCTCCATTCAAACAAGAGTCCATCTTTTGAGAGGCATCTCTTAATTATATTACTATGATCAGTTTCGTTGGTGTTCCTCCAGACTTTCACTCATACCAAATGACATTCTTACTCATTATTTCCTTCTATTTTGTGTTCTAAGGATCAATGAAATAAAAACGCTCCTAGAATATGGTTTCAAAAGTTTTGAGAAGAAATTTAAAGCTGAGCATATCCAGAGTTACTATCATTATGTTTTAACATTCTATAGCAGGCATCAGTTCTTTATGCCAACCCTGCAGTCATTTCCCCTTCTTGTAACAGTACCTCAAAGAAAATTACCACCACCCCCCAACACTCAATGCATATGCTTTGGGTGAGAATAATTCCATCCTCAAAGAAAGGGTGCACAGTTACCCAGGCTTGGTCAATCAATACATTCTATCTCTCTGACTCTATGATGGATTCAAGGGTGGGCTTGTGGCCAGAAATGGTCTTTTGATATTCAGTCTCGGGGCTTTTCTTGGATGTTTCTTATTCACAGAGTCTTGCTAATCTAGTAGTAAGTAAGCCTGGAGATTCTGAGGACAGACATTTGGGAAGAATTTGACTGAGAATGAAGCAAGCACAGGGTACAGCAGAGAGAAGAGAGAGGCATAGAAGGGGAAGGGAGAGAAATGTATGCAAATGTTGACACCACTTCTATTTTTACTAAAACAGTCTGAATTGAATTTTCTATCAAATGAAAATGTTAAATCCCTGATCAATGCACAGTTTGAGATCATTCTTCTAAAATTCTTTGCAGGACCAGGAACTTGACCTTTTTAATTGCTTATACTTTAATCTTGAATCCTTTTCCTTTAACATGTACTTCCAGCTTTCATCTTTAAAAACTTGTATTCCCTCTCCAATAAGCTGCCTCACACCCCAAATTACTTTAGAGCACTTTCTGGCAAAGGAATTTGTGTATCTCTGGCAATTCAGAGATTAATTCATTCTCTTAATGTCAAAATCTTCAATATTTTCTATGATATCATATAAATTCTGATTAGTAGGCCCTTGTCTCAATGGATCTTATCTTCCAGGGCTTTGTCTGGTTCCTCAGTCTCAGTGAATGTACATAATAATGCTGAGGTGACTCAACCTTAATGCCTATACTTTGGCAAATGGAGGTATAGAAGAGAAAGTACTTTAACACCTTACTGCCCAACATGCATGTAGTATTTTTACAGCACATTTCTCTTGCTTTTGCTTGCTATAGTCTGTGTGGCAGTTTGAGATTATTTTACAAATCCCAAGAAAAGAAATATTATGTTTGTAAACTAATCTATTCTTCTGGGTGTGATATCCTTTGATTATAATGGATTCATATATACCTGTTATTCATGATTAGATTACCTGTTACGATTAGGGCTTAGATTCAAACAACATCAGTAAAGTATTACTCATGTTGAGTTCCCACCCCATTGGTGGGCCTATCTAAATGGACACTCACTCAAGAAGACACACTGAGAAGAGGAGAAAACTTTGCCACTTGACAGAAAGGAGAAGGCTCAAAAGGCTAAGGCCCCAAGAAGAGATGAGCCATTCACCTGATAGTTTGCAGCTGATATAGAAAGCCTGAAAAGACATGAGCTGTATGCCAGCCTACAACTGAGATCAGGAAGAAGGTGTGGAAGGAGACTCAAGAGGAAGAGGAAGCCCAGGAATTAGAAACCAGACAGATATCAGTTACCATCTTGCATGTTTCATGTGGGAACTCACTTTGGTGAGAAAGCAACCTTGATTTGGATTCTTTATAGCTTTGTAACTGTAAGCTTTTATCCTAAATAAATACCCTTCATAAAAGCCAGAAGATTTTTGGTACTATGCATCAACACCCCTTTGGCAGACTAATCCAGTCTGCTGAATTTTTCACCTACCTCTTTGTGACCATGTCATTTTATTTCCTTTTATGTTTATGGCTGGCCAGTGCACCTGGCATATTTCCAATCCCCTCCTCACCACTCACTGTTTATTATTTTCTATTCTAAGTTTTCTAAGTGACACCTTTCTTCTACAAATTCTTGGACTCATTTCCTTCTGTTTGGTTTATACCAGAAAATGTTTTATAAAGAAATTTCTGTACTTTACATTCCCACCATCTCTGCTAGCTGGAACATTGTCATTTCTCTTTTACTTATGTCCATTACTGCTTAGCCCTGATCTTCAAAACTGTTTGTTTCCTATTACCATAAACCAATGACTTCATGCTTCACTAATGGCCTGGCCCTCATATTCCTGTAAGATGCTTCTAGGAAGTTTAAGTTTTAAGTCTCAATTTTCTCTTAAAAACAATGGTTTCAATATAGTTTGGCTACAATTTAACAACATTTGGAATCTCTCTTTTTCCCCCTGATGGAACCAAGTAAATGGCCCACATGAATTTTTCATTTATCATTTGATTGTTTCACTGCTGTATGTAGTCAACAGGCAATCATAAATTAGTTCATTTTTCCCTATTGTTACATCACAATTCTCAAGTTAATAAGCTTATTTAGCTCTGATCTTATGATTACTATCTTCTTTAGGGAATGATATCACATTAGTTGCTCATTAGGAGCTGCTAAGTACTTGGGAAACTTGGGGAAGTAACAAATTGTACATGTTTACTCTTTTGTTCTTGAAGCTAAACTCTTAAAACCCTCTTTTATTCATTTACCTCTTCTCCATTTGAGTTCAGCACAGCAACCATTAGGACAGATGTTCTAATGAGCCAACCTAGCCTCAATCTCCCATCTAATTTTTTTTCTCTGTGGTCAATATAGAGCAGGGGTTCTAAACAAGGAGTCTATGAGCTTGAATTGAAATAAAAAAAATATTCTTGTGGGGATGTGTTGATGTGAGTGTGATATATTTAATAAATAATACACAGTATAGTGTAGACTTAGTAAGGGGTCTGTGGTTTTTACCTGACTTTCAAAGGGGTTTGTGGAACAAAAAAGGTTAAAAACCCCTGATCTACACCATCCCAGTCCCCTCAGGATTGGGGGAAGAACTATGGACTAGAGTGGACTTGAAGGTATTCTCTTGCTCACATATGGTGATTCTTGCAATGCAAGAAATTATAACAATGAGGTGGAGCCAGTGGCCACTGGACACTTTTGGGGCAGGGAGGGGATGTGCAGTTGAAATACAGGGGCATTTTGGGATTTGGAGGTTGTCCTAGTGCCGTTGTGGCAACGGATGTAGGCCATTTTAAATCAGCACACACCATTCAGAACTGTGTGGGAGAGTGTGTGGTATATGATGTGAACTGTGGTCTATGGTTGATGGCAAGGCCCCAGGATGTGTAAGTCCTTTGAGGGTGATGGGCCACACTTGTGGGAGATGTTTGAGTGGGATGTGGTGGGAGGTGTGGGAGGTGGGGAACATGGGAATCCTGGTAGGTTCCGTGTAATATTTTAGGTAATCTAAGCACCTCTTAAAATATATATAACATTTTGTAAGCAAATGCACATATATGCATATATATTTATGTATCATTTTGCAAATGTTGGTATGTATTGTGAAAATTTTGATTTTTACCCACAATAAATTAAAAAAAAAAAAACTGATCTAGAGTGATATTTTTAATTTACAAATACAATGTTACTTCCCTGCCTAAATCTAATATATTACTTCCCTGACTAAAATCCTTCCATGGTTTCCCATGGCTTTTAGTATAAAGACAAAACACCCTAGCATGACCTATGAGGTTCTCATCTTACACCACATTTTCCTGTCTACAGGACACTTATACATACTATTCTCTCTTCTCTCCCCTATCCCACTACTCTAGATAACCTCCTAATCTATTCTTATTCAACCCTTGGAGGCCAGTTAAGTCACTTTTTCAGAAAAGCCTTCCCTGATGGTCCATGAACAAAGACTAATTTGGATTCCAATTACAAATAATTATAATACTTTGTGATTTTCTTTTATAACACTTACCACAGCTAATAGTTATATATTTTTTTATTATATGATTATTTGATTAATATATATCTAACCTATTTGAGTCTAAGCTTTATGAAACCTGTTTTTGTCAGCCATTGTATTTTCAATATCCTTCACAGTGCATGGAAATATATTAGGGTGTCAATAAATATTTGTTGAATAAATTAATCAAATGAAATAATATAAAACTATTTTTCATGGTAAAATGTATATACTTCAAGTAGTACTATTATTTTATCATTATCTCAGTATCTAGCATAGTGCTTGTCAAATAGTATATATCAAATAAATATTTCTTCAAAACATTTACCAAAGAAAATCAGCTAATCAGTGACAGAATGAATTAATAGTGAAATTTTGGCTAGCATTGAGCACAAAGATATGATTAGATAAGGCTCTGAAAATTACCACACTCCAATTCAAACCTAAATTTGTTCCACTGAGCCAGTACAAAGCCCGTGAGACTTAGAGGCTATGGAACCCAAGGAGTAGGGCTGTATCACATAGCAATTAAACTGAATAAAAAGTCAGTGATTTTTATACTTTTGTTACTATTATCATTTTATTACCATAACTCACAATTCTCTTGGTCAGCTAGAAAGAATAAAAACCTCACAGTAGGTACATTATTCAAGGGAAATATTTCTAGTAGGTAAAGGGAAACAGGTAAAGTTTCATAATTTTACTTTGAAAGCACTGCCTGCCACTTTCACATGTGATAGTAATTCTTCACCCCTCCAGAACAAATGAACTTCACATGGAAGAATCAACTAATCTCTAAACCTTGTCCTGGCTGGTTATGTCATTTGCTGTCTGGAAATAATATTGAATATATTATTTAATATAACCAAATGTTAAGGTTTTTGTGGATGCCATACTACAAATCTTGGCCTCTATAAATTGTTTCCTTTTAAACTGAGCATATGAAAACAAAACAATGTCCTTGGAAAGTTGTTGTGTATTATTTACAGTATAAAATAAATATTAAAATTGCAGTCTATAAAGTAAAATTACTTGGCTAAACCATCTGCCAGAATATTAAAATCAAAGCAAACTGGAATGAAGAAGTCAATTTTCCATGTGTTTATTCAAACAAATATTTTAGAGCATCTACTCTGGGCAAGGCAATGTACTAAGCTTTTGGGAAATGATGAAAAAGACAAGCACTGTTCCTTCTTTAAGCTTGTAGTAGAATGTGGGAATAAGGACAAGTAAGCAACAAATACAACACAATTATTTTTTTTTTAATTTTTTTTTAAATTTTATTTTATTTTATTTTTTTAATTTTTTTATTATGGGTAAAAATCAAAATTCTCACAATACATACAAACATTTGTAAAATGATATATAAATATATATGCATATATGTGTATTTGCTTACAAAAATGTTATTTATATATATATATACATATATTTTAAGAGGTGCTTAGAGTGGGAGAGAGTGTGGTCTACAGTGTGAACACAATTATTTTTAAAATATAAATTGCTGGATATTTTTAATCCTATTATCAGGTGAAGAACTGAAGGTCAAAAAGATGAGGTGATTTACTCATTTACTCACACCAATAGAGAAAGAACCCAAGTCTTTTTTATAAAACATAGTACATTTTTGTGGGTACTGCTATGTATTGGTAGATGTTGTGTGTTTGTTGCTTGTCACAGTGCCCAGCTTGCTCCACTGGCTGTGTCAATAGGAAATGTAAGATTTGGTGAAATTTTTACCTACATGTTAGAGATTAACTATATGATAATATCAACTTCCTTGCCATGAAATAAGCAGCAACTTGAATGAACAATAGAATGTACAATATTTTAAAATTTAAAAAGAAACAGAAGTATATAAGCATTAGCCCACCCAGGGAGGTTTTTTTTTTTTTTTTTTTTTTTTTTTTTTGTGGTGGGGAGCAGTCCTAGAATGGCCTGCCACCATTCAATGGGACCCACAAACACATCCTGTGTTCAGGACCTGGTTTGTCAGCCTGGAGGGATAAAACACAAACTGTGTAGTAGATAAAGGAACTACCTGTATTCCTTCACCTATTGCCCCAAGCATATGTAAACATTCACTGGAAACAGTCTGACTCTGATAGGCTTATTTTAGAACATCCAGTTCACACCCTGGTGGTATATGTCTCCCTGGTGAGGAGGGAGTGGTAGCAGTACATGAACACAAGAGGGGGGTGCTGGGAATAGAATGTCTCCCTGCTTCTGCCACAGGTTTAGACCCACTGGATGTGGGGAATGACATCCAATAGTGAAGATGACCTTTCTCTGTCTCTTCTAGATGTGAGTAAAATGACATTCCACCAAAACCTGTGTGAGTCATGCTTTTGCTGTTGACCATGACACCTGTATTGGAGTGGGCTGGCATCTCTTTAAGTGCTTCTCCTTCTGACCAACAGTTTGACATAGTCAACAGGAATGCCAAAAAGCATGCCATGGCATGGTGCAGGCTAAGGGATCTTTGGTTTAGTTATCCCAGGGTTGGGGACTTCTCCATGACTGAGGGGAGTAGGTACAGATGGACTGAGGTGCTGCTTCTCTCTGACCATATGTGGACAAGTGGGATATAAGCAGTATCTCTGTTAACAGAATTGAATTGGTGTGGTGGATAAGGGAAGAGATGAGGGAGGTGGGTTCAGGGAAATGTAAGGAAACTATACCCTGGCTCCTGACCACCTGTATGCTCCCTTGCCACTAACAGACCCCTACAGTACCTCAAAGGTCACAAAAAATTCCATTCAAAGGTGAGTATGGGGTCCCAGTGGAGGCAGCTCTGCCAAGGTCAGGTTGTTTACAGGACCCACAGAACTACTGATGACATTGCTGAAAACCAAACTGTTGAAATGAGGTCTTTTTCTGAGTGTAAAATTGTTGTGGCAGAAAAACTTAGACTATGAGAAACCCAAGCGTGCACTCAGAGAGATGGAGGAACAAAATTTTTATTATGTGCCGGCCCAGAGGAGAATCCAGTCTCCCAAAATCTGAGTGCTGAGTCTTGGCTTTTATGAGTTTATATAGGAACTTTACGCGGGCAAATTCCTAAGCAAGCAGTCAAATTCCTAAGAAAGTGGGCAGGCAGGGGTTACAAAAGCAAAAGGTGTGAGTTCAGCTTATCTTCCTAAAGCAGAGAGCTTTTAGGGAGGAAAAGAGTCATTATCTATTAAAAGTTGTAAATTCCAGGTGAAAGGGGACGGGTGGGAAGTGCTTATCTTCCTAAAGATGTGGATTGCAGGGAGAAAGGGAGGAAAGGAGAAAGGGATGAGGGGTGCTTATCTTCCTAAATCTGTGGGTTTTTGCTGAGGGGGGTAAGGCTGCAGCACTTTCTTCATCATTCCCCCCATTTGATGTGCTTATAATTCCCATGGGGCATCATATGTACCCAGTGGCTTATACTTTCTTAACGCTAGGATTTTGGTAGTAGTTATGGGAGTTATGGTTGTTTTGACAAAACTGATGAGTGCATTTATTATGCATGGGCCAAAGGTGACTGCCATGAATAAGATAATCAAGGGTCCAGCCAGAGGCAGGAGCCAAGAGGTTCACTGTCCAAGGCCCCAACCCCAGGATTCATTTAGGTGTTCTCTCCTCCTTTAGATTCGATCCCTAAGTTCTTTCACTTTGGTGGTGACTATCCCTGACTGGTTAACATAGTAGCAGCATTCTTCTCCTAGGAAAATACATGCTCCCCCTTTTTCAGCAGTTAGCAAGTCAAAGGCTCTCCTATTTTGTAGGGCTACTCTGGCTAGTGAGTTGATCTGGTTTTGGAGAGAAACCAAAGAATCTATGTCTTCATTTAGTTCTCAGGAAAGCTTATAATAGAATCCAACAGAGAAGCCCAGTCTTCCTAGCCCTGTTCCTATCCCCACAGCCACTTCTGTCCCTATAAGGATGGAGGTGAGTAAGGCCCTTTGGGCTCTCTTTTGATGGGGGTTTAGCACCAACTCCAGTTCTGCTTTGTTGTAGATTGATATTTCAGGTGTTAAAAACACTAGAAGATGACTTCCTGTCCAGTTGGCCTCTAAGCACTTATATGCAGTACTTCCACATAGGTAAAACAGTCCCCGAGGTGTGCATTGACTCTGATTGGTTAACAATGTTCAGTAGGAAGTGCACAAAGTTTTAGGGATGTCCCCACTAGACTGTGAACCTGGTGCAGGGCTGCCTCTAAGGTTAGGTTACTCTCTGTGATGCTTAGGGAGACATCAAGAGCTATAGTGCCAATAGGAGCAGTCCAATTACTGGTTTCTGTCAGGGTTTGATTTAAGTTCCAATCAGTAGGGACCAGGGTGCATGAGTAGGTTCTTTTTTTGAGGTATAGACATAACCAACAGTAGTTGGTCCCAGGTCTGATATTGTGGACGATAGCATAGGTGGTGTTAATCAACTGCCTCACCTGTTGTTGAACAGGGGCTGTGAATTCAGTGAACTGATAAAGTCCTGTCAATTTTGCTTTCTTATACTTGGGGCCCTCAGCTAGCTGGATGAGGCTGGTCTGGACTTGTTTTAAGCTTTTTTTCTGGGCTATATCTTGTATCCCCACCCCCCATCCAACATGCCTGCGTGCATATAATGAGTCCAACAACTGACCTCCCCTGGTGTTTTGCAAGTTCTGCTGTTACCTCCAAATTTCAGCCTGGCTATCTAGAACTTTTGTCCCCTTTCCTCACAAACTGAGGCTTTGGATAACGTATCACATTCTGCCGACATATAGGTATGGTAGATAAAGGAAGAGGAGGGTTGGTACTTTCCTGTGAGGTGTTTTAACCTATTTGCTGCTAAGAGGGGGGCGGATTTGTAATAACTGGAGCAGGGCTGAGAACTGGCGCTAGCCCTGAGGCAGAATATGGAAAAGAACCTAAAGCACAAAAACATATTACAAGGCATAGGTATGTCACTGTGATTAAGGCTATATTTACTATTGTCCAGTCTGCAGGACCTACAGCAGCCTGTCCAATTCCAAGAAGCAGGGCAAGCGGTCTGACCGGGAACAGGGACCATCAGGAGTAGGGGTTGATTCAGCTGGTGGTAGATGAGGATGATGTTCAGTGATTCCAAGCAACTCAAACACTTAAGGGGTGTCTGGGTACAGGTTGGGCTGTCCAGCTGTCCAGTTCTTTGTCCGGGTGTGCTTTCTTGACCCTGGAGTGGTGGATCCAAGGGACTTTAAGAGCAGTGGGAGTTACAAGAATCAGAGTATGTGGACCAGCCCAAGTAGGCTGAAGGTTTTTTTTTCCCAGTCTTTGACCCAGACTAGGTCTCCTGCCAGTGGGGTGGCCAGTGGGATGTGGTTTGGGGACGGGACAGTTTTATGTATTTGGGCCAGAGTTTTCCCCAGCTGCTGGAGGATGGAATCTTGGCTAGCCTTCCCCAGGAGATTGAGATTTCCTCTGAATGCCTGGTTAATTGGGGGTAGCTGTCCAAATAGAATTTCAAAGTGTAAATACCCTGTAGGTTCTGGGGCACACCTAACTTGGAGAAGGGTTAAGGGAAGTAAGCCTACCCAGGGGAGACCAGTTTCTTGGCAGAATTTGACTAGGGTGGCTTTGAGGGTTTGATTCATGCATTCAACTTTCCCTGAACTCTGGGGCCTGTAAGCGGTATGGAGTTTCCACTTGATTCCTAACATTTCCACCAGTTCTTGGACTATGGCAGCCATGAAGGCCGGGCCATTGTTGTTTCCAACAGACAGCGGCAGCCCATGTCAGGGAATGATTTCCCTAAGTAAAGCCTTAGTCACTTCTCTTGACCTTTCAGTGTGAGTGGGGAAAGCTTTGACCCAACCTGAAAAGGTATATATCATCACCAACAGATATTTGTACCCCCGACTTGGTTTCACCTCTTGTGAAGTCTACATCTTCAAAAGGGGCTGTCCCTGTGTGCTGGACACCTGCTGGAGCTCAGGGGCCCTGCAGAGGGTTATTTTTGGCACAAACTTGGCACTGGCTGCTGATGGTGGCACAGAGGGAAGCTAGTTGCGCTATGTAGTAGCATCTCCCAAGCAGGGCTTCTAGCACAGTTTTCCCTAGGTAGGTGATTGATGGCATTGCTGGATGAGGGCATGAGAAGCTCCTTTTGGGATGAAAATCTGGTCATCTGGGAGCAGCCAAGTTCCTTTGGGGTTCAGATTCCCCCTTCTCTCTTGGCCCATTCCTGTTCTTCTCAGGTATAGCTTAGTTGATTAGTTTTTTGTCCTAAGAGGGACAGCTGTAGTGTTGATTCTGGGACTCGTATTCTATGGGTTCCTTCAGCCACTTGCCAACCTGCTTTGTCAGCTAGACTGTTTCCTTGACAGGCAAGCCTCTGTTATCCTCATGTGCACACACAATCACTCAGAAGTTACACAGTCCCTCCCACAGAGATTAAGAGTGATAAGTCCACACCCTGATTTGGTGGTGAAAGACAGATAAAGGAAGGGGTTGCCTCTTCTGAGGTCACTCAGAAGCCCAATTGTCCATGTCTTTTGTGAGAACTTCAGCTCTTCTTAGTAAGGCACCCAGGCAGAGTTTGGGTGGGCCGATATGCCATATAATGTAGCCACGGAAAACAGTTTAGGGCCCACTCTGGCTCCGTAGCACATGCTGTGGAGTCACAGACTGGAATAACAGAGGCAAGCCTCTGTCATCCTAATTCACACACACAACCACTCAGAGAGTATGTAGTCCCTCCCACAGTGTCTACCTTATTCTGGGATCTCAATATTCAAGACTTCGGGAGGTGATCAGTTTCCCCTTCTGTACAGAGATGGGCCTGACTGAGGACTTGGCACCTGGGGCCTTACCTTTCTGGAGTCTTCTGGCACTGTTCAGTCTGCCTCCACACTGAGTCAGGCCAGGATGTGGGGTTGCAGCCCGTGGGAACCACCTCAGAATGAGGTCCCCTTAAGAGGACAGGTGGCACCTGCCTCATTCAATCAGAGATCGCTGTTGGCTGCACCCATCAGCCCCAAGCCGGAGGCACAACAAGCCTGCTCAGTTGAGTTTCCCCACCAATGCAAAAAATGTTGCATCAGAAAAACTTAGACTATAAGAGACCCAAGCGTGGACTCAGAGAGATGGAGGAACAAAGTTTTTATGCACGGGCCCAGAGGAGAATCCAGTCTCCCAAAATCTGAACGCTGAGCCTCTGGCTTTCATGAGTTTATATAGGAACTTTACATGGGCAAATTCCTAAGCAAGTGGGCAAATTCCAAAGCAAGCAGGCAGGCAGGAGTTACAAAAGCAAAAGGTGTGAGTTTAGTTTATCTTCCTAAAGCAGAGGGCTTTTAGAGAGGAAAAGAGTCATTATCTATTTAAAGTTGTAAATTCCACTTGAAAGGGACAGGCGGGGAATGCTTATCTTCCTAAAGCTGTGGGTTTCTGCTGAGGGGTATTAGGGTTGCAGCACTTTCTTCATCAAAATATAGTAGTTAAAAGAAAGATATGAGCAGAAGCCAAGAGAAGGTCATGCAGCCTGGTTGGTGCATCTGTTTGATGAGGTGGATATTGCAGACTCAGATGTCTAGGGATGTGTAGTGCAGTCTGGGAAAGTTAACTACTGGCCCAAAACTACAATGCATTGAACAGGACAACTGACTGTATAGAAATATAGACAAGCCCTTGCCAATTTTAGTCTAGGTATCTGGGTTTATGGTAGTGGTTTTCTTAACTGCAGAAGACTTTCTTAAAAGTAAACCTCATGGAAAAGTGTTCATAAGGCTAACACTGCCTTGAGGTTAAAGGCAATAAACACTTGGCTCTATGACCCTCTCCCAGGGAAGACATAGATAAGATGGTCCTCTCTTAGACAGCATTGGTGTTCATCATGTGGCAGGAATCTCCCCAAAGGAATACCCTCTGTCTTTCTGTACCCCTGAGAAGGTGGGGGAAGTGGTAGAAGAACTCCACCATAACATCCAGCTCTGGGGTGGAAATAGCAGGGAGGTATCATC
This sequence comes from Tolypeutes matacus, assembly GCA_026826555.1. Taxonomy (NCBI): domain Eukaryota; kingdom Metazoa; phylum Chordata; class Mammalia; order Cingulata; family Chlamyphoridae; genus Tolypeutes; species Tolypeutes matacus. Next base: position 2,379,433 of record JAKSZT010054175.1, read on the forward strand.
TATCTTCATAGAGGCAGGCCTAGAAGGACAAGAGTGATCAACAAAAAGCTGTCCTGCCCTAGGGGCTATAAGGGAAATGCAAAGAGGAACCGTGGAAAGACAAAGGAGGAGGCATGGCCTACCCTGGGGCAATGTGGCTTTGGTTGCTAAAGGGATTGATAAAACAACAATTGATGGGATTCTTACCTAAGAACTCCACCAGCTCTATAGGGCTGAAGGTGTCCCTCTAAATTTGGGTTAAGGCCATGATATGAGTGAACAAGATGAAGGGAGCTCACAGTACTTACTGGAAAGCTTTAGAATCCTGCATGAACATCCTATGAATTCCAGAAGGAAGGAAGCATCATTTGATAAGGACTTTCCATCCCTCAACTATTAAAGTGAGGAAGGAAATTCTGATTATGAGCCAGATAGGTTGGATAGGGAGGATGATCCCCTTCACCTATACTCCAATATATGCCCTTTAAGAATAATTAAGGGTGAGGCCTATGCCTTTGGGTCTCCCCTGGGTTCAGTGGTCCTTTGCTTCCATTCCAGTGGAACTGGAAAGGAGTGGGATCCAGAACTTCATGGTGTTACCAGATTTTGTCTAGGTTTTTTACTATGCTGCAGAAATGAATTTCAAGAGCACATCAGGTTAGTTAAGCCAGTAAGTTATTAAGGGTGGGAGGGAGGATAAATGAGAGAAAATAACAGCTCATGGGTCCCAGAGAGAGGAGGGTTTGATGAGTGGCAAAGAGGGCTGTTTTAAAGACTAAAACTTCCCATTAGAGATTATAAATGCCCAAGTTTTACATGCGTGCTGATCTATGTGGGAGGGGGCATGGCAAGAGCAGGGCACAGAAGGCAAGAGAGAGCAGGAGAGAGATTGTTCAGTCTTTGTACTTGCCATTTAAACCATTACTACTTATTCTGCCCCTTTGCTAATGGCAGTGGAGGATCCTAGCTCTTTGCTGTTTTGATTGATTACACCACCCATCAATCCCCCATGAGTACCCAATGATAATGTCCCTGGCAAATATGCTGGGCTTCTCCTGGCTTCTGGAGGAAATCTCATTCTGGATGGCTGCTGTTGCCTTCTCCCACCCTCTCTCCTTGGTGGCAATGGTGGTAATGATGGTAATGAATCAGAGCCAGGGGCTTGCACCTCCCCACGGGTCCATGCCTTTGAAAGCCTGCCTTCCTATCAGCCACACCCAAGCACCTGGTCTGGGGTGGGGTGGGAAGGTAGTGGGTAGGGCCAAAGATGGATTCCATGAGAGCTCCCTTCCCCAGTGGGGTTACTGGGTAGGGCTCCTCTAATAATTAACATTTATTCACATTTTATCTTCCTACTACTTACTACTGATTTTTTCATTACAGGTTTGTGTTAAAATGCTTTGGAATTTCTTAAAAACTCTTAAACTGAAAATGCATTTGCTACCAAGGAAGTTATTGTCTCAGGGCCCCAAGACCTGTTAGCTAGAATAATTGATCTCTAATCACTTAATGGCCTTTTGATGGCTGGTACAACTGAGTAACTCTCTGTTTTTAGGACTGCTTTTTAAGACCTCTGTAAGAATAGGAAAAAGAAGCTTTTTTCCCCTTCTCCAGGAAGGAGCAATACTCAGCTTGGAAGGCATCCGACCTATTCAGTCTGTCTCCTAAATCCAGAATGGCCCCAGAAATGCCCAGCACAGGGTCTATGTGATTCCTGGAATGGCAGGAACCAGGGAAGTAATTTTGAATGCCCCCCCCCCCAAGATCTAAGAAGACTTGGGCACTTTGATTCAGAGAGCAGACAAATTTCTCCTGAAACTTACCACAGGGGCTTCCATTTGGGTAATGGTGAAGTCAGTCTCAGACTCTGGAATGCAGGGGTGCTGAGAACCAGAACAGTGTACTCTGAGCAGCCACCATGCTTTGGGCCCTTCCATTCAGAGGGCAGTCAAAAGTCTTCTGAGACTTATCTCAGGTGTTTTGGTTTGGACAACTCCTCCAATCTCCTACCAATTTGGCTAGGGCACTTTGGTCTGAACTTTTGAGTTTTCAGGCATCCCACAAGACCTAGTTGGTCACAGAATTGCCCAACAGCAAGGCTCTGGATTACATTCTCAGGATGCTGAAACCAGAGGATCAGCTCCAAATTATTTGTCGGGGTAAAGGTTTTAGTCAGCCTTAGACTCTGGAACACCAGGTCAGTCAACTAAAAATTACTTCTTCATTATTCCTAGAATAATGGGAATGTTCCCTATAGGAGTGCCTTCTCAGTGATCAGGAAATTCTGCCTATTGCTGCTGTATGCCACAGTATAGCCAAGAGCAGCCTCTATTCTAGATCATATGCAGAGGGACATTGAACATGTTAAAAACTCTGGTAAACTTCATTTTCTAAGTAGTTAATGAACATGCTTGACCCAAGTATCCCTCTTAACCCTTGTTCCAGAACCTGTCCCTCTCATACACTGGGGTGGACTGGCAAACCCACATGACTTCCTGCCAGGGCTAAGAATTTCCCACAAGAAGGGAAACAATAAATGAGGTGGCTAAGACCTACTTCAACTTAGCCCCTTTGAGATGGTCCATGAGCAACCTTTCCTCACCCAGAACATGTAAACCAGGTTCTGATAAAAACTCAGCAAGAAAACAAGCCTCTCTCTCAATTAGAGCCAAAATGGAAGAAATTTACTCTGTAGATCTGATCACTCCCACAGTTTTTTGAGTTAAAGGAATTTCCAGCTTGGTACACTAATCCTAAGTGAAGCCAGCTGCCCAGGAAAGTGCCAGCTCACCAGAAGCATCTGACAGAATGCATGAGTGTCAGTCATTGGATGGCCTGAAATACTTCAAGAAACAAAGCTAAGTAGTGTCTGGGTCAAAGCCAGCTGTTCCCTCTACCTGTAGCCCTGACTCCTATTGCTAGGGGCAGGGCAAACCAGACACCCTTAAGAAACTTTGTCTGTTTTCATTTCCTGTAGCTTAACTAAAAAGGGCAATGCCTCTTCTTATTCCTCTCCTCTACCATAGAAACTGGGATTGGCAATTTATACCTAACCCTGTTGTCTATTGCAGTATCTCCCTAGAATTAATGAACAGCATAAAGTAACTGAAAGAAGAATAGTGTTTCCTATCAACTTTGGGAATATGTAGACTTTACAGGCACCAGTCCTCTTTTACTTTTGTGGTCCAGTATCCTCTTGGTGGGGCCATATAGTCTAAAAATTCTAATCAAGTTTATTTCTTCCAGAATCAACATCTTGTTAGCCATATTGGGACTTCAGCTGTTTTTGAGCTGCACAGGTGTCCCTCCCAATTTCAGTCTTGTCCCACTTATCAAATTCTCCTTCTTCACAACCCTCTCCCAATAAACTCTTACCCCCTCCTGATACCTCATCAGAAATTTCCTTCTATATCCCCTCCCTATGTGCCACCTCCATCTGCTGCTCCAGACCCCTCTGCTCCTACCACTCTTCTCCCTCTTCTGGAAAACCCCCTGGCCCCTGACTCCACTTCCAGGTCCAATTCACCAGAATCTACTCCACTCCTTGTCCCCATCGGGCCTGGTCAAACCAACCACACCCAGTACTTCCCCTCAGAGAGGCTGCAGGTCCCAAAGGCCTTGTATGTGTCCATGTTCCCTTCTCCCTCTCTGATCTCTCACAGACTGAGTGCTGTCTCAAGTCCTATTCCTCTGATCCTTCTCATTTTATCAAGGAATTTCAATACCTAACTGGCTCTTATGACCTTACTTTGTGAGACCACTACATCACTCTTTCTACCTGTTTATCCCCAGAGGAAAAGGAACATGTTTGGCTTGCAACCCAAACCCATACATCCACGCTTAACTGACAAGATGCTACCAACAGCCCTGTCAGAGCCACTGCAGTCCCCTAGGAAAAACCTAGCTGGGAATATCAGGAAGGGAAACCCAGGAACCAATCCTGCAACCATAGGATAATCTGCCTAGTTGCAGTACTACAAACAGCCAATCATAAAGTCATAAATTATGATAAACTCAAAGAAATCTCACAGAATGCTGATGAAAATCCCGCTACTTTGCTTGCAATGTTGCGGGAAGCCCTCCTGCACTATACTAATCTAAACCCAGACTTGCTGGAGGGCACCCTCCTCCACCACATGCATTTTATTTCCCAGTCAGCCCTTGACATTTGATGAAAATTCTAAAAAGTCAGAAGGAGGACACCAAACTAAACAGACTGAGCTTGTTTACCCAGCCTTCAGAGTTTTTAACAATTGGGATGAATAACAATTAGTGTTGACACTTGCCCACCATGAACCAGTCATGGATCAAATAAAAAATCCTACCTACATCCTGTTCAAACCCCAATATCCTGTCCCACTTGATGTGAGGTGTCAGGCCTACAATTACTTGCCTCTTACAAGCAGGTCTTTTGAGACTCACGAACTCCCCCTATAACACCCCTATCTTACCAGTCAAGAAGCCCATGGAACTTACTGCTTTGTGCAAGACCTATGCACCATCAACCAAGTTGCTACCCCAGTACACCCAGTAGGCCCAAACCCTTACATTATTTTTTCTCTTATCCCACTCAACACCACACACTACCCTTTGCTTAATATTCTTTACCATTCTCCTGCACCCTATCTCCCAGAACTTGTTTGCATTCACCTGGACAGACCCAGACATCCCTGTCACCCAACAATTAACCTGGACAGTACTCCCCCAAGGGTTCCATGACAGCCCTCCCCTATTTGGACAAACCCTAACCCATGATCTCTGTGACACTGATCTTTCCCTTTCCACACTTTAACAATACATGGATGGTCTCCTATTATGCAGCCCATCTTTTTCCGAATCCCAACAACACACCATCAAACTTCTAAACCACCTTGCACAATGCAGATACTGTGTATGAGAAAAAAAGGCCCAAATTTTGTGAACCACCATCACCTTCTTCGAGTTCAACCTAACACCCACTGAAAAGGGAATGACTCCCAACCGGCAAATGATAATTGCATCAATACCCACTCCCACAACCAAACAGGACTTCCTCTCCTTCTTAAAATTGGCTGGGTATTTTAGAACCTGGACCCCCAACTTCACCATTCTAGACAAACCTCTATATATTATGCAATAAAAGAACCTTTACAAGAAGCCCTTCCTCTTTGAAAAACCAATTGAACGTCCATTCCTCCAACTTGAGAGCCCTTACCAGAGCTCCTGCTTTAACCCTCCCTAATCTTAACAAACCCCTCCTACTATACACTGATGAAAGGCAAGGTGTTGCTATAAGCCTCCTGGGGCAAAAATCTGGATCAGACATAAAAATTGTAGCTTACCTATCCAAACATCTAGACCCCAGAGACTGGAGATGGCCACCTGCCTCCAGGCACTAGCTGTAGCAAATGCCCTCATACTCGAAGCACAAAAACTAACCTACTCCCAACCCATCACCATATATCTTCCTCATGCCGACCTCATATTTAATCAAGCAGAAAAATTCCTACATCCCTCTGGACTCCAACAAACTTCCCTTACCTTACTACCTTACTACAAACCCCACATGTAACTATTCTACACTGTGTTGTGCTCATCCCCGCCACTCTCCTACCCACAACCAAACTTGCACAGGACCCACACTCATGCCTGAAGTTCTCTCCAATCTTCTCTCCCCTTTCCCCCAAATCTCTGAAACACACTTACTTAACCCCAGAGACACATGGTTTATTGATGGCAGCTCCTTTGTCACAGACAGAAGAAGAAGGGCAGGATACGCAGTAGTCGCCCACACCCAGGTCATAGAATTGAATCCTCTCCCACCCAGAACCGTGTCCCAGGGAACTGAATTCATTGACTTATATGGGCCCTAACCCTAGCCCAACATAAGTGAGTCAACATCAGTATGAATTTCCTGCTATGCCTATCACACCCTACATTCACATGCAGCAATCTGGGCAGACAGGGGCTTCCTCATCTCAAAAGGATCCCCCACTACCAAAGCTGATCTAATTTCCAAACTTTTACAAATTGCACACAACACCTCCACATTAGCAGTCATCCACTGTGGAGGGCATCGCGGGACCTCCTCTGACATTTCACTCAGAAATGAAAAAGCAGACTGGCAGGCAAAAAGTGCCACCACATTACAACTCCCAGAAAGCCAACTTTTAACCATCCCTCCTATTACCCCCTGATACACACTAGAAGAAATACAAACACTAACTCAGAAAGGAGTCATCTGGGAAGGAAAATGGCTTACAACTGCAGGCCAATTAATCCTCTCCTCGGTCCAAATATAGCAGATTCTCACTAAACTTCAAAACACTTTACATATAGGCTTCAAGCCCTTGCTCAAGTTTCTGTCCCCTTTACTCACCTGTTATCACCTAGACTCCACATTACAGCACATCATCCAGCAATGCACTATCTGTACCCAAGCTTTCCCCCAAGGTGGAATTAAGTCTCCACCCTCATTTCCAAAACACCAAGCCAGAGGACAAACTCCTGGACTAGATTGGCAGGTCGACTTCACCCACATGTCCCTCATCAAAAAATATAAATACCTCCTAACATTAATAGATACCTTCTAAGGATGGGTTGAAGATTTCCTCGCCTCCTCAGAAAAAAGTTCTGAAGTAACCCTTGCCATACTAGACTCTATCATACCCCAGTTTGGAGTCCCTACTTCTGTATAATCAGACAATGGCCCCACTTTCACATCAGAAATCACACAAGAAGTAGCCAAATCTCTAAAAATCCAGTGGTGACGTCACATCCAATACCACACCCAATCTTCAGGTAAAGTAGAAAAAGCCAATTCTATTTTAAAGATATATCTAACAAAACTATCTCTAGAACTATGAATGGATTGAGTCTCCCTTCTCCATCAAGCATTAATTAGAATCCAAACCACACCATGGGCACCCACCTTCCTTAACCCCTTTGAGCTCATGTATGGCAGGCCTTTCTTACTTAACAAATTCCCAAACCCACAGTCTCCCCTCGGAGACTATCTCTCAACCTGCACCCTAATGAGGCAACTGCTGTGCTAACATGCAGACAAGATCCTCCCTAAACCAACTGCAGTGTCACCAAACCCAGCCCCCTTTGAACCAGGTAACTGAATCCCCCTTAAAGTTCCTTTACCAACACAAGGAACCCTAACCCCATGCTGGACAGGGCCATATCAGGTCCTCCCTACCACTCCAATAGCAGCTAAACTTTGAAGACTAACACAGTGGATACCACTCCTCCAAGCTGAAGAAAACCCTGGGCCCAGCCCTACTTCAATGAGGCTTGAATTCCCCTGACCCCAGGTCCAGTCCAAACTTCTAACACTCACTCACATCCAGCTGACCTGAGTTCAAGAAGAAAAAGATTCACATGCTCCAAATGCAACCATTTACACTATGACCAATCAGGCTGTCAGTGATATGCTCCTCATACAGCAAAAGATGACTATTAGGGACAGCTCTTTGTCCAGGTAAACAGGAAGTAGCTACAGAAGACAGATCATCACCCTCTTCCCACAGGAAAGAAATAAAAAGGTTCTGGGATGTTAAGCTTCCCATTGAACCTAACAGTTAAAACTTCAGTTAGACTGTGGATGCGTTTGCTTTCAAAACACAGGAACAACAAATTATCTGAAGTGTTTCTGTCAGTTGCTTACCAAGAGGAAATAATGAAAAGCAAACCCTTTATAGGACACCTGGGTTCCAGAAAACAGATCCTTCACAAATTTGGCTACTGCATTAAAACATTATACTCTAATTAAGTGTCTATTGTTTGATTTTATATATATAGGAGAAAATCATTTTAAGATGCCTGAGGCAAAAGCTTAATAATATATGATTTTTTCTTCTAACCCTTCTACAAGTTGATGACTTTCTTTAGAAATTATTTTTCTAGAAAATTAGAGCAAATTGGAAACAATGTACTAAGAAATAAATGTAAAAATGTCCACTTCACCAAATAGCCTTACAGAATATTCTACTGTACACAAGGGAACTTTTCAACCCCAAATTCCAAACTCATGATTTATTTAATCTCATCTTCAAGCATTCATTCATTCATTTACAAAGGACTTACACTCTACCAAGCCTTGGACTTTGGGGTCCACAGAGAATCAGAGACTTTTAGAGATGAACAACACAAAAGAGAAGATATGGGCACTACTATAGTAGATTATGTTTTCCAAAGATGGTCACACAAACATTTATCTACCAAGTCACATGCCCTTCTTACTAAGTGACTAATACCCCTCCAATTGAGAAAATATATGTCTTCTTCTTTTGAATATGAGTTGGGGGTTGAGAATTCTCTCACAGATAGAATATGGAGGAAGCAGCTTATGAGACTTCCCTTGCCAGCTCATAAAACACATACAGTTTCTGCTTGGCACTCTTTCTTATATGATTCTTATCCTTGGACACCAGCCATGATGCTGTGTGGAAGCCCAAACTAGCCCATGTAGAGAGATCAAAGAAGTCTACATGGAGAGAGACTGAGGCACCCAGTTAATATCCAATATCAACTATCAGACATATGAGTGAACAAGTCTTCAGATGATTCCGGTTCTTAACCTTTGATCTTCCAAATGAAGCCTGAGAAACCATGGCCCACAGATGAACTATTTCCACTGTGGCTTAACTTAATTTCTAACCCTTAAGAATAATGAAATATAATAATTTTTATTGGTATATTAAGCTGCTAAATTTTCAAGTAATTTATTATGCTTTAGATACCAAGAATAGATATTGGCACTGGGAGTGGAGTGCTGTTATAATAAAAATCTAAAAACCCAGAAGTGACTTTAAGATCAGGAAACAAGCAACAATTAAGAAGACTTTATAGGCTGTTAGTAGAAGACTGTTGGTTTTCTTGGTGGCTATAGGAGAAGACTTAAAGGAAAGTCAGGAAATATTATTGAAAAGTAGAGGAAAGGGGAAAATTTAACAAAACTGTTGACTATGATAATGTATAAAGAAGAAAATGTACCTAATGAAATGGATAATTGAGCTGAGGAGGTTTCCATTCCCAGTACTGAGACTGACTACTGGCTTCTTTCCATTTGTAATAAAATGTGGGAGGAAAGAGTTAAGAAAAAATTGTTAAATATGAATGAGCCAGAGTGTACAGGAATTGAAAGCAATTTAGTTAAAAATTGTTTCTCAGAAATAAAAGGCATCAAGTTTAGAAAGAAAAAAACTAAAATTAAATATAATCACAGACAACACAATCTTGAATATATTCTTTATATCGCAAGGAATCCACTAAAATCATATTAGAGCTAATGAAAGAGTTCAACAGGATTGCAAGGTACAAGAGCAACATAAAGAATCCATTATATATATATAAGCAATGAATAATATGAAAATGAAATTAAGAAAACAATTATAATAGTATCAGAAATAATAAAATATTTATGAACAGATTTTTAAAAAGAAGTGCAAGTACAAAATATTGTTGAAGGAAATTTAAGAAGATATAAATGCATGGAAAGATATACAGTGAGGAAAGAATAGTATTTTCAACAAATGCTGATGGGACAAGAGAATAGCCACATGCAAAAGAATGAAGTTAGAGCCATATCATATACCATTAAAAAAATAACACAAAATGGATCATAAACATAAATGTAGGAGCTAAAATCATAAGGCTCTTAGAATAAAGCATAAGAGTAAATCTTTGTGACTTTTTAAGACATAATATCAATAGCAAAATTTAAGAAAAAACAAAATGGATAAATTGGACTTATCAAAAATTTTTAAAAACTATGTGCTTCAAAGGACACCATCAAAATAGTGCAAATACAACCCATGGAATGGTAGGATATATTTGCAAATTATACTATGGTATGGGAATTGTATTCAGAATATATAATGAACTATTATAACTCCATAATAAAAAGAAAACCCAATTTTTAAATTGGGCAAAATATCCATATAGACAATTTTCCTAAGAAGGTATACAAATGGCCAGTGAGCACATGAAAATATGTTCAACATCATTAATCATCAGAGAAATGCAAATCAAAACCATGAGATACCACTTCAGAACCACTAGGAAGGCTAAAAAAAAGATAGAAAATAATAAACATAGGCAAGAATTTGAAGAAAAAATTATAACCATCAAATTGCTGGTGGGAATGTAAAATAGTACAGCCACGTTGGAAAACTGTCTGGAAAGTCCTCAAAAATTTAAACATATAATTACAATAACACTCAACAATTCTACTCCTTGGTATATACCCAAGAGAAATGAAAATATATGTCTACATAAAAACTAGCTCAAAAGTTTGAAACAACCCAAAGGTCCAACTGATGAACGGATACAAAATGTTATAGATCCATAAAATATAATATTACTCAGCCATAAAAAAGTGGTTAAGCATGATACATGCTGCAACATGGGTGAAGCTGAAAATATTATGCTAAATGAAAAAAGCCAGACTCAAAAGTCCACATATGATATATTTGCATTTATAAGAAATATCCAGGTTATACATATCCTTAGAAAAAGAAAGCAGATTAGAGGTTGCCAGTGGTTGGAGGGTGGGGGTATGGAGAATGTTTGTTTAATGGTACAGAGTTTCTTTTAGTCATAATGAAAATATTCTGTAAATAGTTGTGATGACTGTATAATATTATAAATACACTAAAAAGCAATTGAATTGTGCAATTTAAAATGGTTAAAATGAGAAATTTAATTTTATATGAATTTTACCTCAGTGAAATAAAAACGTAAATATATATGCTTCTTCAGAATACATTTAAATCCAATAAATCTAAACAAAAAAGAAAGCAAGAGAAGAATGAAAAAGGAATTCAGGGTAGGTGACCAAGGAGAATAACACTTCCATCTCCACCAAAATGTCCCCTATTCCATCAATTATATTCCTCCCTCCCCTCCGCTCAGGACCCACAGCAAACATCAGGCTTCACTCCTTGAAGGACAAGATTCATAGTTACTTGCAACAACACAGAGGGCTTGACACACTGATTGGTCCTACCCTATTAGGCACCACCCATGATCCTGAGAGATTACCACCCCTCTATTTTAGTATGTGGTGGGATTCCCCAGGATGGGAGTCCACCACCTTCCCGCTCATTATGTGAGTCTCCACCAAATGATATAACACACTATGGCAAGATGATTGCTCATACATTCCCTAGCAGAATGCCCCAGTTGCATCCTGTCCCGGATGCCCCCTACATCCAACAACCAAACTAGCAAACCCCACTTGCCATATTGCCAACAGAGCATTCCCAACATTGTAGTTTCAACCATGTACCCATCAATCCCCAGTGTTCACCTGCTCCTTCCCCCAACTCTCCCCCAATTTCCATGAACAGTCCAACCCACCCTCCCCACGCCACCCCCTTGACAAACTAGCACCGCCCAACCCAACAGTATCATTACACCACTGTCATGCCCCTCCAATGTGCAACTACATACTTCTACCTTATCAAATATTTTGCCCATATGAGCATTGGCTCACAATCTTCTGCCTTTCTATTTCTTGTAAACCTGTTTTCCAGACTCTAGCTCTGTGAGTCTGCTGAATTTGCTTAATCCAAAACAGTGAGGTCATGCAATATTTGTCCTTCAGTGCCTGGCTTGTTTCACTCAAAATACACTCCTCAAGATTCATCCTTATTATCCTGTGTGTTAATATTGTATCCCTTCTTATGCCTGAGTAATATTCCATTGTATGTATATACCACAAATTGGTTATCTGTTCAATTGAAGGGCATTTAGGTTGATTCCAACTTTTGACAATAGTGAATAAGGCCACTACGAACATTGGTGTTCATATAACTGTTCGTGCCCTAGCTTTCAGTTCTTCTGGGTATATACCTAGCAATGGAATTGCTGGTTCATATGGCAATCCTATAGTTAGTTTTTTGAGGAATGGCCAAACTGTCCTCCACAGTGGCTGGACCATTCTACATTCCTACCAGCAGTGGATGAGGGTTCCCATTCCTCAATATCCTCTTCAACACTTGTAGTCCTCTTTATTTTTGTGTGTGTATTTTTTGTTGTTGTTCTTTTTTTTTTTATTCTTTTCCTCTTTATTTTTAATAGCTGCCAATCTAATGAGTGTAATTACAGATGATATCTCATTGTAGTTTTGTTTTGCATTTCCCTAATAGCTAGTGATGTTGAATATCTTTCCATGTGCTTTTTAGCCATTTGTATTTCTTCTTTGGATAAGTTGCCCATTTTTTTAATCTTACATTTTTCATTTTTTAAAAGATTCTTAGATTATACAAATGTCACATAAAAAATGTAGGGAATTCCCATATGCCCCACTACCCACACCTTCCACACTATCCCACAATAAAATCCTTCGTTAGTGAGGTACATTCATTGAAATTGATGATCACAATTTGGAGCATTGCCACTGAATGTGGATTAAAGTTTACGTTGTAATTTGCACTCTCTCCACCCAGTTCTGTAGGTTATGGTAAAATTTATAATGACTAGTATCTATCATTGCAATGTCATTCATGAAAATTCCCACATCCCAAAAATTACACCAATATTACACTTGTTTTTCCCTCTCCCTTCCCTCAGAACCTCCAGTGGCCACTCCCTCCATATCAATGATATAATTTCTTCCATTGCTAGAATCACAATAAGTCTACAGTAGAATACCAGTAAATCTACTCTAGTCCACAGTTAGTTCTCCAATCTTGAGGATTCTGGGATGGTGATGTCTACTTCACCTATAATTGAGAGGGGGCTGCAATAGCATAGGGCCAATGGATGTAACTCTCTTGTTTCACTTGTCCATTTTTTAAGTGGGTTGTTTAGATTTCTATTTTCAAGTTGTAGTATATCTATATATATGCTGGATATTAGCTCTCTATCGGATATATTGTTACCACATATTTTCTTCCATTGAGTAGGCTGCCTTTTCACTTTCTTGCAAACTCTTTTGGGGTGCAAAAGTTTTTAATTTTCAAGGGTCCTATTTATCTCTTATTTCTTTTGTAACTCATGCTTTGAGTATAAATTTCATAAAATATTTCCTAAGACAGGATCTGGTAGATGCTTCCCTACATTATTTACCAAGGTTATTATGGACTTGGCTCTTATATTTATATTTTTTATCCATCTTGAGTTATTTTTGAATAAGGTGTGAGACAGTGTTTCTCTCTAATTTTTTGGCTATGGATATCCAGTTCTCCAAGGACCATTTGTTGAAGAGGCCATTCTCTCTTAGTTGAAAAGGCTTGGTGGCCTTGGCCAATATTGGTTGTCTGTATATGTGACGATCTATATCAGAACTCTCAATTTGGATTAATTGGTCAGTATGTCTATTCTTATGCCAATATCATGCAGTTTTGACTACTGCAGCTTTGTAGAAAGTTTCAAAGTCAGGTGGTGTGATTCCTCTGATTTCATTTTAATTTTTCAGTATGTCTTTGGCTATTTGGGCCTCTTACCCTTCCAAATAAATTTCATAGTTTATCCAATTCAGTAAAAAATGCTGTGTTGATTTTTATTGGGATTGCATTAAATCTCCAGATCATTTTGGGTAGGATAGACATCTTAATGATGTTTAGTCTTCTTATCCATGACCTGGGAATATTATTCCATTTATATGTCTTTTTTTATTTCCTTTAACTGTGTTGTGTAGTTTTCTGCATATAAGTCATTTACATCTTTAGTTAAATTTACTCCTAGATATTTGATTCTTTTAGTTGCTATTGTAAATGGGATTCTTTTCTTGATTTTCCACCACAGATTGCTCATTGTTGGTGTACAGAAATTCCACTGATTTTTGCACATTGATCTTAGACCCTGCGACTTTACTGAACTCATTTATCAGCTCTAGAAACTTTGTTGTAGATTTCTCAGGGCTTTCTATGTATAGGATTATGTTGTCTGGAAACAGTGAAATTTTTACTTCTTCCTTTGCAATTTGGATGTTTTTTTTAAAAAATAATATTTTTATTTTATTTGTTAAAATATACTTAGATTACATAAATGTTACACGAAAAATATAGGCATTCCCATATGCCCCACTCCCTACACCTTCCACACCCTCCCACATAAACATCCTTCATTAGTGTGGAACGTTCATTGCAATTGATAAATACATCCTGGGGCTCTGCTGCTGAGCATTGACCATAGTTCACATTGTAGTCTACACTCTTTCCCACACAGTTCTGCATATTATGTGATGATATAAAATGGACTATATATGTTGTGGCAATGTCATTCAGGATGATTTCCAAATCCCCCAAAGCCCGTGTCTTACAACTATGGACTGGAGTGGACTTACTGGTATTCTACTATAGACATATTGTGATTCAAGCATTGGAAGAAATTACAACATTGATGTGGAGGCAGTGACCACTGGATGACATTTATATCATTTTCTTGCCTAAGTGCTCAACAAAGTATTTCTAACACAATATCAAATAGAAGTGATGAAAGTGGGCATCCTTGTCTTATTGCCAATCTTAGAAGGAACGCTTTCAGGAATTCACCGCTGAATATGATGTTAGCTGTGGGTTTTTCATATATACACTTTATCATGTTTAGGAACTTTCCTTCTATTCCTCTCTTTTGTATTGTTTTAATCAAGAGAGGGTGCTGTATTTTATGGAATGCTTTTTCTGCATCTATAGAGATGATCATATGTTTTTTTTTTCTTTCAATTTGTTTATGTGGTGTATTACATTGGTTGATTTTCTTAGGTTGAACCATCTTTGCATACCAGGGATGAAACCCACTTGGTCATGGTGTATAATTCACTTGATGTGTTGTTGAATACAGATAGCAAGTATTTTGTTGAAATTTTAGCATCTAGGTTCATTAGAAAGATTGGTCTATAATTTTACTTTCTTGTGGTATCTTTGGTTATGGTTTTAGGGTGGTGTTGGCATCATAGAATGAATTAGGCAATGTTCCCTCTACTTCTTTTTTGGGGGGTGATTTTAAGCAGGATTGGTGTTCATATTTTCCAGAACATTGGTAGAATTCACCTGTGAAGCCATCTGGTCCTGGGCTTTTCTTTCTTGGGAGGCTTCTGATGATGAATTCTCTCTGTAACTTGTGATCACTCTGTTGAGTTCATCAATTTCTTCTTTTGACAATGTAGATTAATTGTGTGTTTCTAGGAATTTGTCCATTTCCTCTAAATTTTCCATCTTGTTGACATATAATTTTTAAAAGTATCCTCAGATGATACTCTTTATTTCTGTGGGCTCAGTGTTGATGTTACCTTCCTTGTTTATTATTTTATGTATTTGCATTTTAAATTTTTTTCTTTGTTAGTCTAGCTAAGGGTTTTCAATTTTATTAATCTTCTCAAAGAACCAGGTTTTTGTTTTGTTAATTTTTTCTAGTGATTTCTTTTTTCACAATTTTATTTAGTTTTGCTTTACTTTTTTTTGTTGTTGTTATCATAAATTTTATTCCACTAAATACACCCACATATTATAATTTCAAACATCCATCAATATACCAAGTTATTAATAACATTTTTCATGTTCTTTATTTTTAATGTGCCCTAAAACTGGTGTGCATTTTACACCTCTGGCATGTCTTCACTCATTCTGGTTGCAGCTGGAGTCTCTACAGTCAAGTGTGTCCAGGGGCTCCCATATTGGAAGAGCAGGCCTGGAGCAGAGAGGCAAACTTTTTTGGTAAGGGACATTTTACAAATATTACTCAGTTTTCAGACCAAATGACCACAGTTCCAATGGATCAATTTGACCGATGTAGTGTTAAAACAACTATAAGACTAATTAAACAAAATATCATGGGTGTATTTCAATAAAACTTTATTTATAAACACAATAGAGTCCTGACTTAACCTGACTGTCTTGATTCCTCAACGTTGGTCTAGATTTTCACAAAACAGATTTTTTTCATACCACCATGGCCAGTTTGACTCAGATGCACATCCAGAAATATATTCAGCCTGGACCCTTCTCTCCCTTTTTTTTTCTTTTTTTCTTTTTTTTTTATTATGGGTAAAAATCAAAATTCTCACATTACATACAAACATTTGCAAAATGATATATAAATATATATGCATATATGTGTATTTGCTTACAAAAATGTTATTTATATATATATATATACATATATTTTAAGAGGTGCTTAGATTACCTAAAATATTACACGGGACGCACTGGGATTCCCATGTTGCCCACCTCCCACACCTCCCACCACATCCCACACAAACATCTCCCACAGTGTGGCCCACCACCCTCAATGAACTTACACATCCTGGGGACTTGCCACCAACCATAGACCACAGTTCACACTGTAGACCACACTCTCTCCCACTCAGTTCTGAGTGGTGTGTGCTGATTTAAAATGGCCTACATCCATTGCCACAACAGTACTCAGGACAACCTCCAACTCCCAAAGAAGACCCTGTATTTCAACTGCTCATCCCCTCCCTACCCAAAAACTGTCAAGTGGCCACTGGCTCCACCTCATTGTTATAATTTCTTGCATTGCTAGAATCACCATATGTGAGCAAGAGAATACCATCAAGTCCACTCTAGTCCATAGTTCTTCCCCCAATCCAGAGGCGACTGGGATGGTGATGTCCACTCCAACTCCAAGTGAGAGAGGTCTTATATCCCATGGATATGGTGGGTGGGATGATCCTGCTTACAGATGCAGGCCCTCTCCATTCCCTGGGATTGCCATTTCCCATCGTTGTCTCCTCACCAGGTGACTTGGATGAGTCCA
>JAKSZT010054175.1:2401121-2419981 GCA_026826555.1 Tolypeutes matacus
TAAGCCCTCTCTCACTTGGAGTTGGAGTGGACATCACCATCCCAGTCCCCTCAGGATTGGGGGAAGAACTATGGACTAGAGTGGACTTGATGGAATTCTCTTGTTCACATACGGTGATTCTAGCAATGCAAGAAATTATAACAATGAGGTGGAGCCAGTGGCCACTTGACACTTTTGGGGTAGGGAGGGGACGAGCAGTTGAAATACAGGGGCTTCTTTGGGTGTTGGAGATTGTCCTGAGTACTGTTGTGGCAACGGATATAGGCCATTTTAAATCAGCACACACCACTCAGAACTGAGTGGGAGAGAGTGTGGTCTACAATGTGAACTGTGGTCTATGGTTGGTGGCAAGGCTCCAGGATGTGTAAGTTCATTGAGAGTGGTGGGCCACACTGTGGGAGATGTTTGTGTGGGATGTGATGGGAGGTGTGGGAGGTGGACAACATGGGAATCCCAGTGGGTTCCGTGTAATATTTTGGGTAATCTAAGCACCTCTTTAAATATATGTATATATATATATATATATATATATATATATATATAAACAACATTTTTGTAAGCAAATACACATATATGCATATATATTTATATATCATTTTGCAAATGTTTGTATGTATTGTGAGAATTTTGATTTTTACCCATTTAAAAAAAAAAGGGTATTAATACAAGAAGGGGGAAAAGGGGAAAGAGATAGTGTATATGGGAGTCCCCTGTATTTTGTACATGACTTTATTGTGACCAGAACTTCTTTGAAAAAAAGGGGAAAAAACAAGGTCCTGAGAATTTAATGGAAGAAAATATCACTGTGCGTACAGGACACCAGATACTACGGTGATGAAAAGCAAAATATAAAAAAAAGTTTTAAGTCTTTTTCATTATTTTTAATATCCCAGCATTTTAGTTTTATTTTAATTTTAGTTTTTTAAATATTTCTATATTTTATTCCTTATATTAAACCTATCATTATTATTTCTTTTTCCTATTAATTGTATATTAATTGTATTTGGCATACAGGTGAGCATACATATAAAGTATATAAATATTTTCAAATGTTCATGGGGCATTGTCACAAAGTATGTCACCCAATAAGCAAGAGAATGTTTAAATACCTTCTTGGAGAGCTCTACCACCTTCTTTAATGGAGAAGCAACAGTCCCCCAGGTGCAGGCACAATGATTGGCGAAGGAGGATGATCCAAAATGGGCCCTTGGTATTGATGACTATGCTTACGAGCCTTTCCTTTTGAAACTGAAACTTAGCCTAGTGTTGTGGGGTGCCTAAGAGTTGTCTACTGAAAGCCTCCTTGTTGCTCAATGTGGCCTCTCTCTAAGCCTAACTCAGTATATAAATGCATTACCTTACCCCCTAGCATGGGACATGACTCCTGGGAATAAGCCTCCCTGGCACTGAGGGATTACTTTCAAGCACCAACTAGCAAAGCAACTAGAAAGAGACCTCAAATAAATGGGGGAAAAGGTATAGAGAAATGAATTTATATGGCTAAAGTCTTCAAAGTGAGTCATGAGGTCATCCCAGAGGTAAGGCTTATGTACATCTCAGCAGGATCTCATAGACTGCCAAAGTGGATCCTACCCCAAATAGTGGGCTTCTGTGGGCTCTGTAGACACCCAGATCCTATGGTCAGGGCAGGTATCTCTGAAGTATGGTGCCTTGCCAATTGGCTGTACATTGGAGTTTGTGCTCCTGAGAGTGACAGAGTTGGACTCAGTTATGGCTTTCTTACACATGGCTCATCTCTCCCTTCTATTTTTAACCTATACTTCATGCTGGAGTTTGTAGGTATTCATCCAAGAGACTGGAATCATTGGGCTGTCCATGTGCCTTCTATGCCCGAAGCCTCAATGGAGTTGCAACACCTACTCTCCAGTTCCTTGGACTTATCCAGTACAACTAACAAGGAGGTGAGGATTGGCAATCACCATAGGAAATGAGTGAGCTGACAACTGCAAGCAAAAGAGTCTCATCCATCAGCCATATGGAATTGAAGTCCCCTCTCAATTAGAGGTGGAGTGGACATCAGCATCCCAGCATCCTCAGGATTGTGGAATGAACTGTTAACTAGAGTAGACTTACTGGTACTCTGCTATAAACACATTGTGATTCTAGCAATGGAAGAAATTACAACATTGATGTGGAGTCTGTGGCAACTGGAAGTTCTTGGGGCAAGGAGAGGGAAAACATTTGTAATATGGGGGGCTTTTTTGGGACTTGGGAATCATCCTGAATGACATTGTAATGACAGATATAGGCCATTTTAGATCATCCCATAACATGCAGAACTTTGTGGGAGAGAGTGTAGACTACAATGTGAACTCTGGTCGATGATCAGTGGAAATGATGAATGTGCCACACAAATGAAGGATGTTGTTTATGTGGGAGACTTGGGGGAGGTATGGGGAGTGGTGCATATGGGAATCCCTATATTTTTTGTGTAACATTTGTGTAATCTATCTTTAAAAAAATTTTTTTTTAAACAGCTATTGTGTCCACCAGATAATACTGTTCTTAAAACTCATCCATTCCAATGCATATAAATCTAATGTAGGCAAGATCTTTCCATTAAATTACTTCAATAAAGGGCCTTTGATTAGATTGTGACCCAGGGTAGTTCTTAAACCTCTTATTGGAGTCCTTTATAAATGGAAGAATAAAAAGCTGCATATATAGAAAAAACTGCTGATACAGAGAGAAGCCTCCAGATGTTGAAACCTGGGAAGGAAAAAAGCCACAGATGGAGCAGCCAGAAGCTTAAGGCAACAACGCCTTAATTAATGGAGGAGAGGGAAGATACAAGCAGATGCTGTTGTATGTCTGATTGCCCACAGCTGTAGCTCAGATAGACCAGATCTCCTGATCATGCTTTGATTTGTAGACTCCACAGCCTCAGAACTCTAAGATTTTAATGTAATAAATCCCCTTTGTAAAAGCCAAACCATTTCTGTTATATTATTTTGGCAGCATTTAGCAAAATAACAAAAATGAATAAACTCAAGATATTTCATTAGATTTCTATTTACTTCTATATGTTTTGACCCACAAAAGTCCACTCTATAAAGAATAAATCCTGAAAACTTTTCAATTTCTTTGCAAATATTGATATCCCCTATTCCTTAAAACATGGTACACTGAAATAATGGCACAAAACATATATTAGAAAATTGAGGAAAATAATATTAGGGAAATGTTAATAACTAAACTGATGAGCCCAGTTAAGCTTGGGTTTCTCTGCCCAAGGCTAACAGCAACAACAAAGGTTAGAGAATATAGGAAGTTAATTGATTTGTATAACTCTTTCAATAAAAAATAAAGTAGTAAAATAATGCCCTGAATGACTAGGCCTCTGTGGTAAATTAGCTAAAATGAAATAAGATGATTTCAGGTCTTTCTGGAAAGAATATTAAATTCCCTTCTGCTCTTTATATACTCTCTCAACCTATCTCCAACCTGCATTTCAAAATAACTACTAAAATGTTAGTTTATTTAAGTCTTATTCACTCCTTGACTTTTAAAAGTCAATAACATCCTTATAAAGTATGAAAGGCTAATACGTTTTTAAACCCACAAAATTTTCTAAAATTGTAAAATAAAGGAATGCAAATATTGCAAATGATAATATAGTTAAAATTTTTGAGCTATAGTTTTAGTTCTGAGAGTCAAGCCAGCCGCAGTAAAAATGTGTAGCCTGATAGATGAAAATGGGCCAGCTCTTTCGGAGAAGGAAACTTTTCTCTGGAGCTGAATTGTAAAAGTTAATTTTTGTGTGGATCCTTATATAATGGTCATTGGATAACATAACAGACAATGTTTTCAACAGCATTTTTACTTAAAAATTTTGTGATTTTGGCAAGATGTTTTGTGTTCCTTAGAAAATATTGACAAATATTCTTGGAAGCAGCCTCTCAGGCATCAGGATGTTCTTTATGCTTTATAACTTAAAAGTGCAATTCCAATTCCAATTTCTGCTCTTTCTAGCTTTTTAAATATTTATTATGATGTAATTTATGGTTTCTCCATCATTTACATCATCCATCTATGATGTTCATAATAATATCCTTGAAATCAGGTTTGCAGAATTCAACAATGCCCAGTGAAAGCACAGAGTACAGTTTATTTATTTACCCAGCGAAATATTCCTTGACAGGATGACCTTAGGAGCATATTATTTCAATGCCATAAAGCTTTTGGATAGGTGCTGGAATTTGAAGGGCAACTGGCATTTGTGCATCTCAGATATATCATTCTAATCTTACCAAGTGAATGAATTTTATCATAATTACAAAAATAATCAGTAACAACAAGAAGTGTATCTTGAATTCTCATTGAGGAAAAAAGCCATTACATTTGGAAGAGAAAGAAAAACTCATTTAAAAAGATTATTTTAATTATTTGAATGTTATAGTAAACAGATGTGTCATATATTTAAACTTAAATGTCAAGATATGTGAGTTCCTACCAATAGAAGTTGAAAATCAATTCCATAATCAGGGAATGTAGTCATTGAAAGTGTTTGCTCTAAGGAATTTGAAGGTATACTTTGGATAGGCTAAATAGCCTGCTGAACTGACCTTGATGAGCATATCTGGATGTGCAATGTCAAAACATCTCACAATTTATTGGGCCACAGCCATAAAGTGCCATATAAGTGAAATGGATCTTTAAAATAACATATTCTGTCAATATTGTATCCTGACTGTACTCTTGGAAAGACTGAAAACAAAATCACAAAATAAGATACACTCGGCTGACTTTGGTTGTCTTCTTTTGCTTAATCTTCAAACATTCAGGTCAAATAATTACTTGAAAACATCATTAGTAAAATTGTATCAACTGAAATGTTGACATGCAGGTATTACTACTGATCTCTAGTTATTTATGATAGTAGACTTCACACCAAAACACTTCTTATGTATTTGTGATAAACTCATGTGATAAGTATCCATGTTTAAGCTTATAAATAATGACTATGGTATTTTGCTGTTTTACTTGATTGTAAAATAAAATGAAAGAGGAGTTTCAAGCAGGAAACAGCTTTTTTGATGTAATAAATAGGGGGGCAAGAATTGGCAAAGAAAATGGAATGGTATCTAGATTAAAGAAGATGCTGTGAAATAAATTGCCTCACATGAAATTAACTGATAAGTGAACAGAGGGCCACAGAGATAAAGAAGATATAGTGAAAACAACCCCCTTAAAGAAAAAGAAAGAGAGAAATACAAAAAAAAAAAACTTTGAGTAAAGTTTCTTCTTATACTAGGAGGTAGGTGATGCTATTGGCCCAGGCAATTGGTGGCTGATCTGGCTTGAAAGAAAGGCTGTAGTTAACAGGCATTCTTAAAGTGGTGTCCTTTATGTATGAAAAAAAATGAAGTTATATGATGTATAGATAAGAGGGTCACTATTTGCATTGTGAAAGAATTTGCAATAAGATTCAATGCAAGGCTCCTTTAAATATGGAGTTCCTTAAATGCATTTACATATTTCCTACAGGTCATTAACTGTACAGAGCAGTTGAATTAGGTGGCAAAGAAGCAGAAAACTAAAGAATTAGGAATCTGCATCAAGTGTGGAAATAAGTGACATCTCCTCAGGAGCAGAGAGCGTATCACATTTGCTATGTCTGCCACATAGAAGGTACTCAATAGACTTTCAATAAATCAATGGAGGCTTGAAGGAAAATGGCTAAATTATATTAATGAATACAGCTATAAGTCCATCACACCTGTTTCTAGAAAAGCATTTCACTTGGCATAAAGCTAAATAAATATGTACAAAAGGGTGACTGTTGACATAGTGTGGTAAGCAGTATAAGAACCCCCAAAGATGCCCATCTACATAATCCTCAGAATCAGTGAAAATGTAATTCAAATGATGTGATGATTAAGTTCATGTGTCAATTTGGCAAGCTTATGGCATCCAGTTGTTTGGTCAAGGAAACACTGGCCTGATTGGTACTGTGAGGATATTTCATGAATTTAAATTATCAGTAAGTTGATTGCATATTTGGCTGATTATATTTGCAACCAACGGAAGTTTGCCTTCAACAATGAGAGAAGTCACATCTAATCAGCTGAAGCCCTTAAAAGGAAAAGTGATGATTTCCAAAGTCAGAAGAGAGACTTTCCTTCTCTACTTCAGCTAGCCAGCTTCTCCTGGGGAATTCATAAAACCCTTCCCTGTAGTTCCCAGTTAGAGGCCTCCCCTACAGAATTTGGACTTGCCCATTCCTACAGTCATGTGAGACAATTCTTATCAGTTTTTCCCCCTAAAAAACTGACTAATACACATGGCAATAGCAAATTAATATTGCAGGTGGTATTAAGGATGTTAATCAGATGACTTTAAAAGAGGGAGATTATCCTATATTATTCAAGTGATTCCAATCAAAAGTGGAAGAAAGAGGTGGAAGAATCAGTGTCAGAGTGATGTGATGTGAGAGAGACTTATCTGAATATTGCTGGCTTAGAAGAAGTAAGGAGGAGACTGTCTTAGTTTGCCACAGGGCTGCTAATACAAAGTACCAGATATGGGTTGGCTTTTATAATGGGGATTTTAATTTAGGGCAAAAGGTTACAGTTCTGAGCTTATGAAATGTCAAAGTCAAAGCATCATCAGAGATACTTTTTCACCAAATTCAGCTACTGGTGATCCTGGTGTTCTGCCAGATGGTGAAGATGGACTTTGATATCTGTGAGATCTGGGACTTCCTCTCTTGAGTCTACCATCTCCTCAAGCTTAACTGTGAGAAACCAGGCATAGGGCATGTCTCTTTCTAGGCCTCCACTCTCAGTCTCAGCAGCTCTGCTATATTCTTGAGTTCAGCTATGGGCTATCAGGAATATGGCTCATCTCTCCAATCTTGAGCTGCTCCATAGGCCCAGCCTTTTGGGGGCTTTGTGCTTAAGATTTTGCTGCTAGTGATCCTTGATTTCTCACTCACACGGCCAGGTCAAAAATGGTGTCTTCCTTTCTCTGTGTCTCTCCCTGTGTCTCCATTTATATAAAGTTCCAGTATGAGAGCAGAGACCAAATCTGAGTCACGTCTCACTGACAATGAGTCAAAGGGACCCACAACCACAGGCAATGATTGGTTCAAGAACATTTTTTTCTTTAGGGGATTCATAAAAGAACTTAACCATAACTCTCCATCCTATGAATCCATAAAGACTTGTTCTTTCCATATGCAAAATACATTCATTACATCACAATATTGGAAAAACCTTAAATCATTTCAGTAGTAATACTAAGTACAAAATCTTATAAAAAATCAGTTATAGGCATGCAGTTAGCCTTGGGGCAGCATTCCCTTCTGGATGTAGACCTGTGAATCTTAGAAAACAATTTTTCTGCTTTCAATATACAAAGGAGAGACAGTCATAGGATGAATATTTGCATTATCGTAAGAAGAAATTGGAAGGAAAACAGGCATCACAGTTCCCTTCAGAGTATACTCCATTAGATTTCAAAGTCAAAGAGACATCTATAGAAAGATGGTTTCTTCTCCTTGGGACCTTATGGTGGCTCACCCTTTCCAAGGGCTTGCCCAGTGGTGATCTTCCCAGTTTCACATTCACCAAGCATCTGGGAGGTGGCCAAGCTCTAGACCTCACCCTCCAAGAACATTAGCATGAGAGCCTCATAGTCCTCAATCTCTGGAGGACTGTCTCAACCCCTTAGAACAGTGGGCTGGCAGCAACATTCTACCTAAGCTCTGACATACAAGCCCAACCCTCTCAAAAGAGTGGGGTGGTGACCTAACACTGTAATCTATGAGACTTAGGTCCAACACCCTCAGAACAGTGGGGTAACAACCTAACTTTCCCTAACACTGGAGAATGTGTTCCACTATTTCCTTAGCCTGGGGCTGCTGAACTCTCCCTGGAAGATTCACCCTCTTTGATGAAAACTCACTCTTTCCACACTCATTGGTGGGGTCCATCTCTTGGCCCAAGGAGTTATTTGAAGTCCAGCCTCAACTTCCATAGTTTTCCTCTTAAAATGGTTTCCCTTTCAATTTTCCCTTTTCTATACTTTTTAGTCTAGATTGATAGACTAAAAAGTCTATTTTTTCATATAGATCTTGTCTGTTTTGCATGATGTTCACAGAGATCCAAGCCATCAGACAGTAAGACTTTCCACAAGTCCTTCCTGGCTATCTACATTTCCCATTCTGACTTGCAAGGAAATAGCTGTCTATTTCCAAGTTTAGTTAAATCCTTACATCTGGCACTGTCCTCTGGGGGCTTGTTTCCTGAAAATTCGGTATTTCCCAAAACATCATTTTTTATTTTTATTTTTATTTTTGGAAGAGCGCAAGGGCGTCGCCGTGCCCGTCCCCTGCCTGCCCCACGGCAGCCAGGAGCCGCTGCACGGTCGCCACCCCCCGTCCCGCAGCCCACCTGGGACACGGGTTGCGGGACGCCCCAAGGCGCCCAACCTCGCCCTTGCCCGCCGCTCCCCCACCACCCCGTCCCAGACAAAACATCAATTTTTGAATTCTTTGTGTCCAACAGTTAAGCTCTCAGCTATCTATTTCCTTTCACATTTTACTACAAACTGCAAGAAGAGGCCAGGCCACACTTTCCATGTTTAGCTTGGAAAGTTCCTCAGATAAATATCCAAGTTGATCACTCTCAAGTTCTGCTTTTCTTCCAATATCAGAACTCATTGTTTCCAAGTTCTCTGCCACTTTAAAACAAAGATCACCCTTCCCCCAGTTTTTAATAACGCATTCATCATTTCCATGTAAGGCATCCATATTTTTACTAACACTCTCTTCAAAATAATCTAGGCCTTTTCTATCAAGCATCATACAATTCCTCCAAAAACTATCCATTACCCATTTATGAAGCTTGTATTAGTCAGGGTTCTCTTGGTAAACAGAATCAAGAGGAGATATCTGTTGATAATATGAGACTTTATAAGAGTCTCTCCTCTCATGTGACCATGGGGATTCACAAGTCCAGGTTACACAGGCAGGCTGCAAACCAGGGGCTCCAATGAAAGTCTGATGAAAGGTCCTTGATGAGTTTCTAGGAGAAGTTGGCTGTCCAAAGATGAGCTGGGAAATTCTCTCTGAATGTTGAAATCACTTCCCCTTTTAAGGCATTCAACTGATTGGATAAAAGCATCATCCACTGCTGATGCAATCTCCCTGATTGATCCAGATGTAATCAGCTATCCACACTGTGAACTCACTGGTGATTGAAGTCCATAAATGCTCTTGTATTACAATTAGCCTAGTGCTTGCTGGACCAAACACCTGGACACAATTACCTGGCCGAGTTGACACATTAGCCTAACCATCACAAAGCTGTTCCAACATTTTTGGTAATTGCAGCACCCCACTTTGGAATAAATTTCTGTCTTAGTTTGCCAGAGGGCTGCCCATGCAAAGTACCAGAAATGAGTTGGCTTTTATAATGGGGATTTTATTTAAGGTAAAACTTATAGTTCCAAGGCTGCAAAATGTCCAAATCAAAGCACCCTCAGAGATACTTTTTCACTAAAGTCATCTATTGGTGATCCCAATGTCCTTCCACATGGTAAAGATGGCCACCAATATCTGCCAAGGTACCTGCCTTCCCCTCTAGAATATACCATCTCCCAGAGCTCAGCTGTGGGGAACCAGGTATAATGTTCATTTTTGGGGGGCCTCATTTCTCAGTCTTGGCTTGCTTGCTTTCTTCCCAAATTCAGATGTGAGCTATCAGGCATATGGCTTATGTATTCAGCCTCAAGCTGTTCTGTGGGCCCAGCCTCTTGGAGGCTTCATGCTTAAGCTTTCGTTGCTAGTAGTCCTTGAGTCCTCTTTCACATGGCAGGGTAAAACATGGTGGCTTCATTTCTCTGTGTGTCTCT
This sequence comes from Tolypeutes matacus, assembly GCA_026826555.1. Lineage (NCBI taxonomy): Eukaryota > Metazoa > Chordata > Mammalia > Cingulata > Chlamyphoridae > Tolypeutes > Tolypeutes matacus. The sequence goes on from JAKSZT010054175.1 coordinate 2,411,001, forward strand.
CTCTAGGTCTCTCTTTATATAAAACTCCAGTAAGTGGGCAGAGACCAAACCTGAGTCACATCTCACTGACATAGTACAATCAAAAGGACCTCACACCCACAGGTTGGTTTAATTGAAGAGCATAATCTTTTTCTTTTGAAGTTTCATAAAATAACTTCAAACCACCACAGGGCCCATGAGACAAAAAACATGGACAGCTTTTAGAAGTTAGAATGGGAAAGTAAATGTATTCTTCCGTGGAGACTCCAGAAAGGTCCAGGCGTGCTGACTCCTTGATATTAGCCCAGTGAAACTCACTTTGAACATCTGCTTTCCAGAATCATAAGATAACTTTGCATTATTTTAAGCCATTAAATTTGTCATAATTTGTTAGAGCAGCAATAGGAAACTAATAATCATAGAACAGGGAAGTCAGTTTCCAAATGTCAATGTGCAGACTTTTTCAGAATTCACACATTAAATTTAGTGAAGAATGCCCATAGAGAGGAATCTCTGTTAAGAAAATTCTTGTCAGTTTCTTATTCTGAAAAAAATAGAGCTAACAGCAACACCAAGCTTACTTTTGGAAAAGTTATATTTTCTTTCTGATACTGGAATATCCCCATGGTAGCTATTACCTTTCTGAGGAATCTGAAAAGGCCATTCATTCATTCTTTCATTGAACAATGAAAGGCACTGTTTTAAGTGACCAGGATATAGAAATGAATAGGGGAAGCAGTTGCTTTGACAGAGCTACATCTTAGGGGACAGACTGTAAAAACTTAACAATGAATAAATGAGTATAAATAATACATCAGATACTATGAAAAATTATAAAGAAAAGTGAGGAGCGAGAGAGTGGTGGAGTTGGAGATGAGTTGTAAATCAGATGGCAGGAGAATAGGTTTCTGAGGAGGTGACACTGGTCTGTATAAAATAAAGACAGAGATTAATATGAGTAATCAAATTTTATTATTTTGTGATGCACACTGGCTTCCTGAAAATAGTTGATATTATGTCCAGGAAAAAGGAGTAAATATTTACAGAGGAGTTGTGGGTTTTTTGCATAAGTATAAGGCCCTCTACATATCAACTTCTTCTCTAGTCACTCCCTAGTTCAGCCTACTTCCATTTTCTCATAAAACCCCACTTTCCCATAAGAAGAGTGGAAACTTTTATCAGGACAAAAAAGTACATTTGAGAAAAGGATGCCATTTGCCCCTTTGGGGATGTGTTTGTCATAAAGTTCCATCATATACCATTCATAGACACTAGCCACTTAAGAGAAGCCCCCATCTAAATAAAGATGCTCCCAAACCTCTGGGAAACAGAATTTTGGTGTCTTCCAAAATCTCCCACATCAGGGTACAGAAGACTGTACAAATTCTAATAATCCCTCCTAGAATAATCTAACCATACTATGATCACAAAATGAGATTTTAAAAATTCCTCTGAAATGAAAGGAAATGCAGGCATTTTGAATGGTAAATAATCATAGTAAAAGCACTCTACAAGGCATTGTGGGAACATGGCTAAAGGGTTAGGCAGATAAGTCTCTGCTCCCACTAAAACAAAGGAAAAAGAGACAGAGGCTGCCTTGGGTACCGGCTTTGGGGTACAGAAAACCAGAACATTGCTTCACAACTCCCAAAAGAGTGAGGGTCAGAGAGACTAAGAAGCCAAAACAAGCCATTGTGAGTTATTAAGCCTACCGGTGGCTGGGAAGGGCTCCACTCTTCCACCGTCTTGACATTAAGCAAGGGTAAAACTCCTGGTGAATTGTATCTAACTGACAGGAGAGCAGATGTCTTTCTCCCTGCCACCTCCTTTGGATATATATAGAACTAGGAGGTGCTCTGAGTTATCCAGGAAAGTACTGGACAGATAGGGAAGCCAGGGGAAAATCATGGGTTGCTTACCTCAGTGGCTGTAAGTGACATATATTCCTGGTCCTCAGGTCTGATAGCCGAGGTGGAGCCCCTGGCTCCCTGCTCCAAATAGGACTGTGACAGCAGATTCCCTGTGAGGAAGAGGGGTCTGGAGAGTGGAAATTGATTACTTTGCAGCAAGTTTAGCCAGTTGAGGCCTCCTTGAATATCGGAAGAGATGCCAAATTGAAAGGAAATGGGGGGGGGGGGGACAACTCCTCAGGCAGGCTGTCATGCCCAGCCACATAGGTAAAGTGAGGAATTGCATCACAGAAGAGGCAGAGACAGGTAGCTGATCAGCAGGACTCTGGAAAACTGCAGGGAATCTAACTTGCCCAAAGGAAAAGGGATGGATAGATTTCTGAAAGATGAATTAACTTAAAGAGGCAGAATAGCTCAGTGGAAGAATTCCTGCCTAGCATATAAAAGGTCTCTGGTTTGATTCCTGGTTCTTCCTTGAGAAGTGATCTACCAGGTTATCAGGAATCTAGCTGAAACTTTACAACAGGGAACATATAGACAATCTTTTTGTACTAACTTTTCTTGGATCCATTATTTTTTTTAAAGGTTTCTTTTTAAATTTCCCTTATTTTACTCACTAAAATGTATTATAAAACCTGAAGAGGGCAGGCTGCAGGGCGAGTGACTAATGAATACCAGTAGCCTGAGAAAAAAGAGCTAAAATAAAATAATTAACTGCACACCTAAAGAATTTAGAAAAAGAACAAATTAACCCCAAAGGAAGCAGAAAAAGAGAAATAACAAAAAGTAAAGCAGAATATAGCAACTAAACATTATCAGTGATTTACAGTATAGTTTACAATTTAGATGATACAGTTTAATAATTTTGATGATATTTACCATGTCCTGTGTCCATTACTGTAAGGTAATGAAAAACCTTCCCCATGACCACCAAACAACCCATTAGATCTTGACTGTTCCCTTCTCCCCAGCCCCCCAGGGCCCATGACACCCCCCTCTCCTAACCCATGGAATGTCAAGATTCACAGTTACATGCCCTGGGGATTTGAACCAGCACTTCCTAATCCACCCACCCACCAGTGCTGTACCACCAAACCCAGGAACACCACCACTCATCTGCCCCATCCCCCAACATGCAACCACACTCTAGCCCTTTACCATAGATTATGTCCATATGGGAGATGGCTCAAAGCCTGCTCTTCTCTTACTCTCCTTTGTTAACCTATCTTTCAGAAAATGGTTCTCAGAGACTGCTCACTTTCCTCAGTTCAGATCAGTGAGGTCATGTACTGTTCATCCTTCAGTGCCTGGCTTGCTTCACCCAACATAAGGTCTTCAAGATTCATCCACGTTATTCCATGTGTTAACACTTTGTTCCTTCTTACAGCTGAGTAATATTCCATTGTATGTATGTGCCACATTTTGCTTATCCATTCGTCTGTTGATGGGCACCGGGGCTGATTCCAACTTTTGGCAATGGTGAACAATGCCGCTATGAAGTTTGGTGTGCATATATCTGTTTGTATTTTTGTTTTCAGTTCTTCTGGGTATATACCCAGCAGTGGAATTGCTGGATCATACGGAAGATCTATTGCTAGTTTTCTGAGGAACCGCCAAACTGTCCTCCACAGTGGCTGGACCATACCGCAGTCCCACCAGCAGTGGATGAGGGTTCCTATTCCTCCACATCCTCTCCAACATTTAGTGTCTCCTGTTTTTTTAATAGCTGCCATTCTGATGGGTGTAAGATGGTATCTCATTGTAGTTTTGATTTGCATTTCCCTGATAGCAAGTGATGTTGAGCATTTTTTCATGTGCTTTTTAGCCATTTGTATTTCTTCCTTGGAGAAGTGTCTTTTCAGGTCAATTGCCCATTTTTTTATATGGGTTGTTTGTCCTTTTATTTTCGAGGTGAGGGATTTCTTTATATATGCAGGATATTAGGCTCCTATCAGATATATGGTTGCCGAATATTTTTTCCCATTGGGAAGGTTGCCTTTTTTTTTCTTAATAACATCCTTAGAGGTGCAGAAGTTTTTAATTTTGAGGAGATCCCATTTATCAATTTTTTCTCTTGCAACTCGTGTTTTGGCTGTGAAGTTCATGAAACCATTTCCTATTACGAGGTCCTGTAGATGCTTCCCTACATTATCTTCCAAGGTTTTTATGGTTTTGGCTCTTATATTTAGGTCTTTGATCCATCTTGAGTTGATTTTTGTATAAGGTGTGAGATGGTATTCTTTTCTCATTCTTTTGGATATGGATATCCAGTTCTCCAAGCACCACTTGTTAAAGAGGCCACTCTCTCCCAGCTGAGTGGGTTTCGTGGCCTTGTCAAATATCAGATGACTTTGTATGCGAGGATCTATATCAGAACTCTCAATCCGGTTCCATTGGTCAGTAGGTCTATCCTTGTGCCAATACCATGCAGTTTTGATCACTGTAGCTTTGTAGTATGTTTTAAAGTCAGGTAATGTGATACCTCCAACTTCATTTTTCTTTTTCAATATATCTTTGGCAATTCGGGGCCTCTTACCTCTCCAAATATATTTTGTGGTTAGTTTTTCCAGTTCCTTAAAAAATATAGTGTTGACTTTTATTGGGATTGCATTAAATCTGTAGATTAGTTTGGGTAGGATAGACATCTTGATGATGTTTAATCTTCCCATCCATGAACAGGGAATATTTTTCCATTTATTTAAGTCTTCTTTGATTTCCTTTAACAGTGTTGTGTAGTTTTCTGTATATAAGTCCTTTACATCTTTAGTTAAATTTATTCCTAGGTATTTGATTCTTTTGTTTACTATTGTAAATGGTATTTTTTTCCTGATTTCCTCCTCAGTTTGCTGGTTATTGGTGTACAGAAATGCTACTGATTTTTGAGCGTTGATCTTATATCCTGCAACATTACTGAACTCCTTTATAAGTTCTACAAGCCTTGTTGTTGATGTCTCAGGGCTTTCTATGTATAGGATCATGTCATCTGCAAATAATGAAATTTTTACTTCTTCTTTTCCAATCTGGATGCCTTTTATGTCTTTTCTTGTCTCAGTGCTGGTGCAAGTACTTCTAAGACAATGTTAAATAGGAGTGGTGATAGAGGGAATCCTTGTCTTGTTCCTGATCTCAGAGGGAAGGCTTTTAGGATTACACCGTTGAAAATGATGTTAGCATTGCGTTTTTCATATATGCCCTTGATCATTTTCAGAAAGTTTCCATCTATTCCTATCTTTTGTAGTGTTTTTATGAGGAAAGAGTGCTGTATTTTGTCGAATGCTTTTTCGGCATCTATAGAGATGTTCATGTAATTTTTTTCTTTCAGTTTGTTTATGTGGTGTATTACATTGATTGATTTTCATATATTGAACCATCCTTGCATACCTGGGATGAAACCCACTTGGTCATGGTGTATAATCCTTTTGATATTTTGTTGAATGCGATTAGCAAGTATTTTGTTAAGGATTTTAGCATCTAGGTTCATTAGAGAAATTGGTCTGTAATTTTCCTTTCTTGAGGTATCTTTATTTGGTTTTGGAATTAGGGTAATGTTGGCATCATAGAATGAGTTAGGTAATATTCCTACTACTCCTATTTTTTGGAAGAGCTTAAGTAGAATTGGTGTTAGCTCTTTCCGGAATGTTTGGTAGAATTCAGCTGTGAAGCCATCTGGTCATGGAATCTTCTTAGTTGGGAGGTTTTTAATGACTGAGTCTATCTCTTTACTTGTCATTGGGCTGTTGAGTTCATCTATTTCTTCTTTCATCAATGTCGGCTGTTTGTGGGTTTCTAGAAACTTGTCTATTTCCTCTATATTGTCATTCTTGTTAGCATATAATTTTTCAAAGTATCCTCTTATGATACTGTTTATTTCTGTGGGGTCAGTAGTGATATCACCTTGCTCATTCCTTATTTTATGTATTTGCATCTGTTCTCTCATTTTCTTTGTTAGTCTGGCTAAGGATTTGTCAATTTTGTTGATATTCTCGAAGAACCAGCTTTTGGTTTTGTTTATTGTTTCCAGTGCTTTCTTATTCTCTATTCCATTTAGTTCTGCTCTAATCTTGGTTATTTCCTGCTTTCTACTTCCTTTAGGTTTAGTTTGTTGTTGTTTTTCCAATTCCTCCAAGTGTGCAGTTAGGTCTTCAATTTTAGCTCTTTCTTCTTTTTTAATATATGAATTTATGGCTATGAACTTCCCTCTCAGGACTGCTTTCACTGCATCCCATAGGTTTTGATATGTTGTGTTGTTGTTTTCATTAGTTTCAAGGTAGTTAATGATTTCTTTTGAAATTTCCTCATTGACCCACTGTTTGTCTAAGAGTGTGTTGTTTAACTTCCATATCCTTGTGCCTAACCTGTTTCTCTGGCCCTTATTGATTTCCAACTTCATTCCGTTGTGGTCAGAGAAATTACTTTGTATAATCTCAAACTATCTGAATTAATTGAGTGTTGTTTTGTGGCCTAGCATGTGGTCTATTTTGGAGTATGTTCCATGTGCACTGGAGAAGAATATAAATCCCGCTGTATTTGGGTGTAGTGTTCTGTATATGTCTATTAAGTCCAAATCTTCTAATGTATTTTTGAGTGCCCTAGATTCTTTATTAATTCTCTGCCTAGATGTTCTGTCTAATGATGATAGTGGTGTGTTGAAGTCCCCTGCTATAATTGTAGAGGAATTTATTTCTCCTCTTAGTTTTTCCAGAGTTTGCCGCACGTATTTTGAGGCACCTCCATTAGGTGCGTAAATGTTGATGATTGTTCTCTCTTCTTGAGAGATTACTCCTTTTACTAATATGTAGTGTCCATCTTTGTCTCTTACAATAGTTTTGCATTTAAAGTCTATTTTGTCTGATATTAGAATAGCTACTCCTGCCCTTTTTGGTCTATTGTTAGCTTGTAAAATGGTTTTCCAGCCATTCACTTTCAGCCTCCTTGAATCCCTGGGCCGAAGGTGGGTTTCTTGTAGACAGCATATAGATGGATCATATTTTCTTATCCATTCTGCCAATCTGTGTCTTTTGATTGATGAATTTAATCCATTAACTTTCAGTGTTATTACTCCTAACGAATTTCTTACTTCAGTCATTTTTTCTTTCAGTTAATGTATGTCATATGTTGTTTTGTTTCTCTTTTTGAGTTTTTAGTTGTTTTTAAACTCTCCTCCAACTCTCTCTCCTTTGTTTTTTCCTTTCAACTTGTAGAGATTCCTTTAGTATTTCTTGAAGTGCTGATTTCTTCTTGACATACTCTCATAATTGCTGTTTATCTGTGAATATTTTGAACTCTCCATCATTTTTGAATGCCAATTTTGCTGGATAGAGAATTCGGGGCTGGAAGTTTTTTTCTTTTATTGTTTTGACTATATCATACCACTGTCTTGCCTCCATGGTTTCAGCTGAGAAATCAGCACTTAATCTTATTGTGCTTCCCTTGTATGTGATGGTTCTCTTTTCTCTTGCTGCCTTGAGTATTTTCTCTTTGTCTTGAGCATTGGACAATTTGACAAGTATATGTCTTGGAATTGGCCTGTTGGGATTTATACTATTTGGGGTGTGCTGTGCTTCCTGGATCTGCACATCCATCTCTCTCAATAGAGTTGGGAAGTTTTCAGCCATAACTTCCTTCAACACTCCTTCTGTTCCTTTTCCCTTCTCTTCTCCTTCTGGGAAGCCCAGAATGCGTATGTTTGTGCGTCTTGCATTATCGGTTAATTCCCTGAGACCATACTGGATTTTTTCTATCTTTTTGTCTATCTTTTCTACAATCTCTTTGATTTCAACTGTATTGTCTTCCATATCACTAATTCTTTCCTCTGCCTGTTCAATTCTGCTGCCATGTGAGTCCAGCATCCTTTTCATTTCTTGACTTGTGTCTTTGTTCGCCATCATATCCATTACCTTTTTAGGTGTGTTAGCTATTTCTTCAGTATGTTCTCCCAGTGTCTTCTTTATATCCTTAATCTCTTCCTTCATTTCTTTATGTTGGTCCATGATATTTGTTTGGATAGCTTTGATTAGTTGTTCGATGTACCGCATTGCTTCCTGGTTTTTATTTTGTGCACTGGACTGGTACATTCTTCCAGTTTCTCAGAGACATTTGTATTTTTCTGTTGCCCTCTGGTCATCATATTATCTTGATGGGTTTGTTCAGTTGATTAGCTTTTCTCTATGCTCTAGAATTTTATTTAGCTGTTGGTTCTGTGTGTGAGTTAAGTTTTCTCTTTGGCAGTTTTTCTTCTTATTTTATTTCCTTGCTTCTTTCTATGTTCCCTTGAAGGCAAAAGGTTAGGGCCAAAGGAATCAAAAGATGTAAGGAAGGCAGAAGGATAATAGAAATATTGATAAAAGTTAGAAGAGGGGCAAAATGAGACTTAATGAGATGAATATTTAACTTGTGTAGGCAGTGTAGAGTACTAGGAAAAAATATGGAGTTCCTACAATGGACTGGGAAAACAAATGGAAAAAAATATATATATAGTGATTTAGAAGGCTAGAATTATGAGGAGGGAGAGAAATAGTAGAGAAAGGTCTGAAAGGAAAAATTTAATACTAATAAAAAAAAAAGAGAGAAAAAAGAAGAAGAAGAAAACAAAATAGTTGGGATAGAAATTGACACCCTTAAATTGTAGGCCTATGAAAACATGTTGTCTCTAAGAGCCACAACAGAAAACAGAAGGCAGAAAGATGCAGGAAGGATAAGCGATAGTTTGTAATACAGAATCAATATATACAGCGAGTGGGAAATTACTGAATAAGAAGCCCAGCAAATAAGCGACCCGCTGGCAGCACCTATTTAAAAAAAAAAATAGAAAGAAAAAGGAAGGGGGGAGGAAAACGGGAATAATAGCAATAGACCAGAAAGTAACAGAGAGAAACCAATGATCCACACAGGCAAGCAGTCAAACAGAGCTAAGGGGGGGGGGTCAATGATTCCCCTAGGGTCCACGTGGATCCTTCCTACCTACTTGTGTTTATCAATGAATTTCCCCACAGGGTTCTATATGCAGGTCCTGAAGCAACTTTTAGCTATTAAACTAAATTAAAAGGAATTTATTTTTCATTTGTTGAGGTGACCTCACTTTTTTTTTTTTTT
>JAKSZT010054175.1:2420081-2581858 GCA_026826555.1 Tolypeutes matacus
AGCCAAATGCAGGACCCAAAATAATTCCTCCTCTAGACCAACCCCCTTACGGAAGGGACCCTAGCTGGGCCCGTGGAAATTAATCAAGCACGTCCCACTTTCCGGACTCCCCAGGTTATCTGAAGCTCTGATGTTAGTCAGTGAGGAGTGCTAAAGATGGTGGATTCCCCCCCTTCTGGCACCAAGCTCCAGCATCACCGGGCTGCTCAGTAAATCAGTTTGAGTGCAGATTCGCGTCTGCTCTCAGCCTAATGCTGCTTCAGGTCGGCTTATCTGCTCCCCAAAGCTATGGGGCGGTGCAGGCAGCCAGATCAATGTCTAAAAATATAAAATACCCTTCCCTGTCTTCCAACCGAACCCTCCCTTTTTTGGGAAGTGTCCCTTCCTCCTGGCTCCACAGCGGCCCGGGTCTTATCCCTGGGTAGCTAGGGAAATCAGCTGCGTTGCCCGACCAAAATCCCCCCTCCGGTTCACTGGGTGCTGATTAGCTCGTTTGCTCTGTTCACACAAGGTCCAAGGGGCGCCAGGCAGCCAGATCCCCAGAAAATAAAATTTTTTCGTCCCACCCGCAGCTCAAAATGGCCGTTTTATTTTTTTTTCCCTAACCGCGGGGCTCAGCAGCCTGTGCCAACCTCCACCAGCAGCCTCAAAACTCACGAATCTCCACCGTTTGGTCCACGCCGCCGATCCGCGCAGATAGATGTCCCAAGCTTCTCACTCCACGCGTGCACAGCACAGACCCCCGGGCAGGACCCCGTCCCCAATCCACCTTGCTCTGGGAGCTTGCAGTGTGCGCCCTCCTACACTAACGGCATCTTTGCCCTATTAATACCTTTTTATATGTGGATGGTACCTTTGTTACAACTGATTTACAAATAGTGAAACATAGCTACTAACCACAGTCAAAGTTTTACATTTTGGTTTACATGTTAGACCAGATAATTTTATACATTTTGATGATATTTAACATGGCCTGTGTCCATCATTGCAAGATCATGTAAATCACTTCCATTTTCCACTAAATACCCCCTATTCTATCTATTTTTTTCCTCCCTTCCCCTCTCCTCAGGGCCCATTGCGAACCCTGGCCTCATGCTTTAGATGACAAGATTCATAGTTACTTGCAACAACACTGAGATCTTGATAAACTCATTTGTCCTCCCCTATTATGAACTGCCCATGCTCTTGAGATACTCTTGCCCTTTGGCTTGTGAGCATATCAGGTCCTCCGAGGATGGGAGTCCAATTCCTTCCTGCTCATTCTGTGAGTCTACACCCACTGAAACAACACATTGTAACAAAATGATCACACACATACTCCCTAGAAATCTGCTCCAGGTGGGCCCTGTTTTGAATGCCCCCATCCAACTCGCTAAATGAGTAACCCTTCCTTGTCTTATTGCTATTAGAGTGTTCCCAACTTACTTTAACCATATCCCCACCAATCCCCAGTGTCCACTTGGTCCCTCACCCAACCCTCTTCCAAGTTCCCTGGATCTTCCAACCAACACTCACCAAGCTACCCACATGTCAAACCTGCACCACCCAACCCAATAATATGACCTTTCTGTCATATCCCTTCAATGCACAACTGCACACTTCCAACTCATCATAGATTACGTCTGTATGGGTGTTGGTTCCCAAACTTCATCTCCTTTCCTATTTCTTGTAAACATATCTTCCAGACAATAGCTCCCTGAGTCTTCTCAATTTGCTTAATTCATATCAGTGAAGTCATATAATATTTGTCCTTCAATGCCTGGCTTGCTTCTCTCAACATAAGGTCCTCAAGATTCATCCATGTTATCCCGTGTGTTAGCACTGTATTTCTTCTTACAGCTGAGTAATATTCCATTGTGTGTATGTACCACATTTTGTTTATCCATTCATCTGTTGATGGGCACCTGGGTTGATTCAAAAATTTGGCAATAGTTAATAATGTCATTATGAACATTGGTGGGCGTATATCTGTTCGTGTCTTTGCTTTCAATTCATCTGGGTATATACCCAGCAGTGGACTTGCAGATTCATATAGCAGTTCTATAGTTAATTTTTTGATGAACCACCAAATTGTCCTCCACAGTCGGTGGACCATTCTACATTCCCATCAGCAGTGGATGAGGGTTGTCATTCCTCCACATACTCTCCAACACTTATAGTCATCTGTTAATTTTAATAGCCACCAGTTTAATGGGAGTAAGATGGAATCTCATTGTAGTTTTTTTTTTTTTTTAAAGATTTTATTTATTTATTCATTTATCCCCCCCTTGCTGCTTGTGCTCGCTTGCATTTCCCTAAGCTAGTGATCTTAAGCATCTTTTCATGTTCTTTTTAGTCATTTATATTTCTACCTTGGAGAAGTGTCTTTTCAAGTCATTTGCCCATTTTTTAAATGGGTTGTTTGTCTTTTTATTTTCAAGGTGTAGGATTCATTTTATATGCTAGATATTAGGCTCCTACCAGATATATGGTTCCTAAATGTTTTGTCCCATAGAGTTGGCTTTCATTTTACTTTCTTGATAACATCCTATTAGGTGGAAGAGTTTTTTGTTTTGAGGAGAGCCCATTTATCTATTTTTTTCTTAAGCTGCTTGTGCTTTGGATGTGAAGTTCATGAAACCATTTCCTATGACCAGGTCTTGTAGTTGTTCCCCTAAATTATCTTCCAAGGTCTTTATGATCTTGGATTTTATATCTTTGATCCATGTTGACTTCATTTTTGTGTAAAGTGTGAGATGATGTTCCTCTCCCATTCTTTTGGATATGGATATCCAGTTCTCCAAGCACCACTTGTTGAAGAGTCCATTCTTTCCCAGTTGAGTGTGCTTGTTGCCCTTGTCTAATATCAGATGACTGTATATGCGAGAGTCTTTTTCAGGACTCTCAATTTGGTTCCATTGGTTGGTCTATATATCCTTGTGCCAATACCATGCAGTTTTTACCACTATAGCTTTGTAGTATGTTTTAAATCAAGTAGTGTGATTGTTCCAATTTCATTTTTCATTTTTAATATGTCTTTGGTTGTTCAGGGCCTCTTACCCTTCCAAAAATTTTTGTAGTTAGTTTTTCCAATTCAGGAAAGAATGCTGTGTTTATTTTTATTGGGATTGTATTAAATCTGTATTTTAGTTTGGGTGAGATAGATATCTTAATGATGTTTAGTTTTTCTATCCATAAACAGAGAATATTCTTCTATGCATTTATGTCTTCTCTGATTTCCTTTAACAGTGTTGTGTAGTTTTCTGTGAATTTATTCTTAGGTATTTGATTCTTTTTGTTACAATTGTAAATGGCATTTTTTTCTTGATTTCCTCCTCAGATTGCTCATTATTGGTGTTCAGAAATGCTACTGATTTTTGAGCATTGATCTTATAGCCTGCGATTTTACTAAACTCATTTATAAGATTGAAAATCTTTGCTGTAGATTTCTCAGGCCTTTGTGTATATAAGATCATGTCATCTGCAAATTGTTAAATTTTTAATTCTTCTTTTCCAATTTACATGCTTTTTATATTCTTTTCTTGCCTCAGTGTGCTCAAGCAGGTACTTCTAAGACAACGTTAAATAGGAGCAGAGGTACTGGGCATCGTTGTATTATTCTTGATCTTAAAGGGAAGGATTTTAGGATTTCACTATTGTATATGATGTTAGCTGTGGATTTTTCTATATACCCCTAATCATGTTCAGAAAGACTCTTTTTGTTCCTATCTTTTTTAGTGTATTTATCAAGAAAGGGTACTATATTTTGTCGAATACTTTTTCTGCATCTATAAAGATGATTGTGATTTTTTTCTTTTGATCTGTTCATATGGTGTATTACATTGTTTGATTTTCTTATGGTGAACCATCCTTGCACACCCTGTATGAAACCCACTTGATCATGGTTTATAATTCATTTCATGCATTGTCAAATTCAATTAGCAAGTATTTTGTTGAGGATTAGCATCTAAGATCATTAGAGCATTTGGTGTGAAAATTTCCTTTCTCTTGGCATCTTTGTTTGGTTTGTATTAGGATAATGTTGGCATCATAAAATGAGTTAGGCAATATTTCTTCTAGTTCTATTTTTTGGAAGAGTTGAAGCAGTATTGACGTTAGTTTTCTGAAATGTTGGTAGAATTCAGCTGTAAAGCCATCTCGTCCTGGTTCTTCAATGTTGGGAGGTTTTTGATTACTGATTCTCTTTATTTGTAATTGGTTTGTTGTGTTAATCAAATTCTTCATTCGTCAATGTAGGCTGCTTGTGAGTTTCTAAGAATTTGTCCATTTCCACTAAATTATCCTCCTTGTTGGCATTACTTTTTCAAAATATCTTCTTATCATACTTTTTATTTCTGTGTGGTCCATGTTGATATCCCCTTCCTCGTTTTGTATTTTGTGTTTTTGCATCTTCTCTCCTTTTTCCTTTGGTAGTTTGACTAAAGGATTGTCAATTTTATTGATTTTCTCAAAGAACCTGCTTTTCAGTTTATTTTTTCTAGTGTTTTTTAATTTTTTATTTAATTTAGTTCTGCTCTAATTTTTCTATTTCTTTCTTTCTACTGCCTTTGGGATTAGTTTGTTGTTCATTTTCTAATTCCTCCAGGTGTGCATTGAAGTGTACTAATTTAGCTCTTTCTTCTTTTTTGGCATATGCATTTATAGCTATGAATTTCCCTCTTGCTCATTCCATAAGTTTTGATATGTTGTGTTGTCATTTTCATTCATTTAAATGCAGTTACTGGCAATTGTGGGAACATGTACAAAGGGTTAGCCATATAATTCTTAGATCTCACTAAATCAACAAAGAAAAAGCCCAAGACTTCCATGGGGATCTGCTTGGGGAACAGCAAACAATGACACTACTTACCACCTCCCAGAAGTGTGAGGGTCAGAGACAGGAAGAAGCCAAAACAAGAACATAGACAGATCTCTCACAAAAAAGACTGAGTGGGGGCACAGTCCTGCCTGAGTGAGCTGTTTTAGGATCCCACAGAGTATGAGGCTTATGGGTACAGATCTGGAGGTAGCTGGATAAAGAGATAAATTCCTCAAGGTGAAGCTACCTTGATTCTTGGTTACTATGTTTCTTCTTCCTTGATTTCCCCTTTTCTGTGTATACCAATTTTTTATATCAATGCTATCTCTTTTCCTTCACTCACCATTCTATCTTCTCCTCCCTGTAGTTCTTCTTAAATTCCATCTAGTTTTGTTTTGTCTTCAATTTTTCTGGTTTTTATTTCTACCTCATATATCCTTTTTTCTTAACTGTTTTTTCCTTTTTGTCTTTTCTTTTGTCTTTCTCTCTCTCCTCAGCATACTGGTATTTTTTTATTGGCTTTTATAAAGGGTATTTATTTGGGGTAGAAGCATACAGTTACCAGGCCATAAAGCATAAGTTACTTCCCTCACCAGTCTATTGCCAAGTGTTGCAGCAAGATGGCTGCCAATGTCTGCCAAGAGTTCAGGCTTCTTGGGTTCCTCTTTTCCTGGAGCTCTGTTTCTCTCCAGGCTCAGCTGCTATGCTCTCATATGACCTCACTGATCTGAACTGAGGAAAGTGAGCAGTCTCTGAGAACCATTGTCTGAAACATACTGGCATTTTAATTTGGTTTATATACTTGTCTCTATGTTACCTATTTCATTTTAGGTACCCTGCTTTTTATTTCTATTACTCTACACTAATAAACAAGTTAAATATTCATTTTCCAAGGTCTTAAATGGTTTCTCTTCTAACAAATACTATTATTAACTATTATCCTTTTGCATGTCTTACCTCTTCCACTTTCTTTGGCCCTAATTTTTACCTCCAAAGGAACATAGAAAACAGCAAGGAAATAGAGTAAGAAGAACAAAGTATTAAAGACAAAATGTAACATACACACAAAACAGCAATTATATAAAGCCTGGAGTAAAGAGAGAAACTAGTCAACAGAATTAACCCATCAATATAAAAAGATGACAGGACAACAAGAAAAAATTACAAAGCATACGAAGAAAGAGAAATACATGGTCCAGTCCAATGAACAAACTAAAAACCAGGATAAAATGCAAAACATCAAACAAGTAATCAAAGATATCCAAATAAATATCATGGACCAACTTAATGAAGTGAAGGAAGAGATTATGGATATTAAGAAGACACTGGGAGAACATACTGAAGAAATTATAAATATACAAAAAAGATAATGGGCATGATGGTGATGAATGGTACAATCCAAGAAATCAAAAAAATATTGGAATCACATAATAGTGGATTTGTCCAGGTGGAGGAAAGAATTAGTGATGTGGAAGAAGTATATCTGAAATCAAACACATAATAGAACAGATAGATAAAAAGATAGAAGAAAGCCAGCAGGGACTTTGGGATTTGAATGACAACACAAAACACACAAACGTACACATTAGACACATCCCAGAGGGAGAAGAGAAGTGAAGAGGGGACAGAAGAAGTGTTGGAGGAAATAATGGCTGAAAATTTCCCAACCATATTGAGGGAGATGAATGTACAATCTAGAAAGTGTAGTGTACCCCAAACAGAATAAATCCCAACAGGCTTACACAAAAGCATATACTTGCCAAACTGTCCAACGCTCAAGACAAAGAGAAAAAACTGAAAGCAGCAAGAGGAAAGAGAGCCACCACATACAAGGGAAGCGCAATAAGATTAAGTGCTGATTTCTCTCTGAAATCATTGAATCAAGAAGGCAGTGGTATGACATAGTTAAGGTACTAAAAGAAAGAAACTTCAAGCCAAGAATTCTCTCTCAAAAAAGGAAATTTCTTTTTTATGAGAAAAACAGGCAGTCAAAAATGATGGAGAGCTAGAAATATTCACATATAAACAGAAATTAAGAGCATATGCCAATAATAAACATGCTTTTCAAGAAATACTAAAGGTAATTCTGCAGGCTGAAAGGAAAAAAAAACAGGAAAAGAGAGTTGGAGGAGTGTGTAAAAACAACTCAAAAGAGAAAAAGAGAAATAAAAACAACACATGACATACACAAACCCAAAGAAAATATTGCTGATATGAGTAATTCCTTAACAGTAATATCACTGAATGTTAATGGATTAAACTCACCAGTCAAGAGACACAGATTGGCAGAATGGATAAGCAAATATGACCCATTTATACACTATCTGAAAGAAACCCACCTTAGACCCAGAGATTCAAGGAGGCTGAAAGTGAATGGCTGGAAACAATTTTACAAACAACAACCAGAAAAGGGTGGGAGTAGCTATTCTAATATTGGACATAATAGGCTTTAAATTCAAAACTATTTTAACTAAAATATAGATGAACACAATATTTTAGTAAAAGGGGTAATCTTTCAAAGAAAGAACAATCATAAACATTTATGCACCTAATCAGGGCACCTGAAAATACATGAGGCAAACACTGGGAAAACTAAGTGGAGAAATAGATACAGCTACAATTATATTGGAAGAGTTTGATACACCATTATCACCATTAGACAGAACATCTCAACAAAGAATCAATAAAGAACCAAAGGCTTTGATTAATACATTTGAGGATCTTGATATAATAGACATATACAGATCACTACACCCAAGTTCAGTGGGATATACATTCTTCTCAAGTGCACATGGATCATACTCCAAGATAGACCACATGCTAGGCTGCAGAAAAAATCTCAATGAATTCTGAAAGATTGAGATTGTACAAAGTAATTTCTCTGACTACAATGAAATGAAATTGGAAATCAATAAGGGCCAGACAACCAGATTAGGCACAAAGAGATGGAAGTTAAAGAACACAATCTTAGACAAACAGTGGTCAAGGAGGAAATCTCAAAAGGAATCAGTAACTAAATTGAAAGGTATGAAAATTACAAACAACATATTAAATCTTATGGGAATGCAGCAAAAGTTGTACTGAGAGGGAAATTCATAGCCATAAATGCATATTTCAAAAAAGAAGAAAGAACTAAAATCAAAGACCTAACTGCACACCTGGAAGAGTTGGAAAAACAACAACAAACTAACACTAAAGAAGTAGAAAGAAGGAAATAACAAATATTAAAGCAGAATTAAACAATATAGAAAATTAGAAAGCACTAGAAAAAAGAAACAAAACCAAAAGCTTGTTCTTCGAGAATATCATTAAAATTCACAAACTTTTAACCAGAATAACAATGAAAAAAAGAGAAGATGCAAATACACAAAGTAAGAAATGAGGAAGGGGATATCACCACTGACCCCACAGAAATAAAAAGTATCATAAGAGGATACTTTGAAAAATTATATGTGAACAAGAAAAATAAATTAGAGGAAACGGACAAATTCCTAGAAACTCACATGCAGCCTAAATTAATGAAAAAAATTGATGATATCAACAGACCAATTACAAGTAAAGAGATACACTCAATCATCAAAAAACTCCCAACTCTGAAAAGCCCAGCACCAGATGGCTTCACAGTTGAATACTAGCAAATGTTCCAGAAAGAACTAACACCAATCCTACTTAAACTCTTCCAAAAATAGAAGTAGAAGGAACATTGCCTAACTCATTGTATAATGCCAACATTACCCTAATACCAAAGCAAAACAAAGATGGCACAAGAATGGAAAATTACAGACCAATCTCTCTAATGAACCTAGATGGTAAACCCTCAACAATGTACTTGCTAATCACATTCAACAACATATCAAATGAAATTATACACCATGACAAAGTGAGTTTCATCCCAGGTATGCAGGGATGGTTCAACATAAGAAAATCAAAGTAATACACCACATAAACAGATCAAAAGAAAAATATCACATAATCATCCTTATAGATACAGGAAAATCATTTGACAAAATACAGCACCCTTTCCTGATAAAAAACACTGCAAAAGATAGGAATAGAAGGAAACTTTCTGAACATGCTAAAGGGTATATATGAAGAACTCAGAGCTAAGATCATCTTCAGCAGTGAAATCCTAAATGCTTTCCCTCTATGGTCAGGAACAAAGAAAGGATGCCTACTATCACTGCTCCTATTTAACATTGTGTTAGAAGTACTTGCTTGAGCACTAAGGGAAAAAAAAGATAAAAAAAGGCATCCAAATTGGAAAGGAAGAAGTAAAAATTTCACTATTTGTAGATCACACATTCCTATACATAGAAAGCCCTGAGATATCTACAACACAGCTTGTAGAATTTATAAATGAGTTTGGTAAAGACTCAAGCTACAAGATCAATGTTCAAAAATCAGTAGCAGTACTCAGGACAACCTCCAACTCCCAAAGAAGCCCCTGTATTTCAAGTGCTCATCCCCTCCCTACCCAAAAAACTGTCAAGTGGCCACTGGCTCCACCTCATTGTTATAATTTCTTGCATTGCAAGAATCAACATGGGAATCCGAGTGGGTTCCGTATAATATTTTAGGTAATCTAAGCACCTCTTAAAATATATGTATATATATATATAAAAAATAACATTTTTGTAAGCAAATACACATATATGCATATATATTTATATATCATTTTACAAATGTTTGTATGTATTGTGAGAATTTTGATTTTTACCCATAATAATAAAAATAAATAAATAAATAAATAAAAAAATAAAAGAAAAAAAAAATCAGTAGCATGTCTGTACAATGAAAACGAGCATTGTGAGGAGGAAATCAAGGAAAAAATACCTTATAAAATAGTAACTAAAAGAATAAATATCTGGAAATAAATTTAACTAAAGATGTAAAGGACTTATATATAGAAAACTACTCAACACTGTTAAAGAAAATCAATGAAGACATAAATAAATGTAAGAATATTCACTGTTCATGCATAGGAAGACTAAACATAATTAGATTTCTATCCTACCAAAACTAGCCTACAGATTTAAAGAAATCCCAATAAAAATCAACACAACATTTTATAATGAATTAGAAAAACTAACTACAAAATTTATTTGGAAGAGTAAGAGGCCCCAAATAGCCAAAGACATATTGAAAAAGAAAAATGAAGTTGGAGATATCACACTACCTAATATTAAAACATAATACAAGGCTACAGTGGTCAAAACTACATGGTATTGGAACAAGGATATGGAGCAATGGAACTGAGTTGAGAATTCTAATATAGAACCTCTCATAAACAGTCATCTGATATTTGACAACGCCACCAAGCCCACTCAATTGGGAGACAATAGCCTCTTCAACAAATGGTGCTTGGAGAACTTGATATCCATATCCACAATAATGAGAGAGGAACACTATCTTACACTTTATACAAAAATCAACTAAAGATGGATCAAAGATCTATGTAAAAGAGACAAGACCATAAAGACCTTGGAAGATAATGTAGGGAAGCATCTACAGGACATTGTAATAGGAAATGGTTTCATGAACTTCACACCCAAAGCACGAACAGCAAAAGAAAAAATAGAAAATTGGGATCTCCTCAAACTTAAGAACTTTTGCACCTCAAGGGATGTTTTCAAAAAAGTAAAAAGGCAACCCACCCAATGGGAGAAAATATTTGTCAACCACATATCTGATAGGAGCCTAATATCTAGCATATAGAAATAAATCCTGCACCTCAAAAATAAAAAAACAAACAACCCACTTATAAAATGGGCAAAAGACCTGAAAAGATGTTTCTCCAAGGAAGAAATATAAATGCCTAAAAAGCACATGAAAATATGCTTATCATTACTAGCTATTATGGAAATTGAAATCAAAACTACAATAAGATACCACCTTACACCCATTAGACTTGCGGCTATTAGAATTGCACAGGACTGTAAGTGTTGGAGAGGTATTAATATGGGAAGAATGGGAGGGTGTTGTATATATGAGAGCCCCTGTACTTTGTATGTAACTTTACCGTGAGCTAAAACTTCTTTGAAAACAAAATGAAAAATTGTAAGACACTGGGAAAGAAATGCAAGAAATTGCCACTGTACAGATAGAACACCAGCTATTACAGTGATGAAAGGCAAAATGTAAAAAAAAAAAATTAAATATTTTTTATTATTTTTAATATCCCAATCTTTTAATTTTCTTCTATTTTAATTTTTTAAATTTTTATGCATTTTGTTTCTTATATTTAAACATCATTATTTCATTTTCCTATTAACTGTATTTGGCTATTTAAATGGCTTCATTTTTTAAGAAGTTTTGGATCACAGAAAGGTTACAACTGGGGGAGGGGAAGTTCATTTGTGTGGTTTGTCAATAATGGGGGATTCATGGGAGGAAGTTCACATGGGCATACATATAAGGTATATAAAAATGTTCAAGTGGTCACTGGACATTGTCACAGTGGGTGGAGACTGAAACAATAACAGAGAATATTGAATTCCCATCCAGGAGAGCTTTTCCACTTTCTCTAATGAAGCAGCAACAGTCCCCAAGTACAGGGGCAATGACTGGTGAGGAAGGATGATCCACTGATGGGCCCTTGGAATTGATGATTATGCTTATGAGACTTTGTTCTTGAAATTGAAATTTAGCCTGTTGTTTTGGGGTGTCTCAGAGTTGCCTCCTGAAAGCCTCTTTGTTGCTCAAATCTAGCTTCTCTCTAAGCCAAACTAAGCATATAAATGCTTTGCCTTCCCCCCAGCATGGAACATGACTCCCTGTGATGATCCTCCCTGGCACTGAAAGATTAATACTATGCACCAACTAGCAATGCAACTGGAAAAAGGCCTCGAATAAAAGGGGGAAAAGGTAAAAACTAATGAGTTTATATGGCTAAGGGACTTCAAAGTGAGTCAGGAGGTCATCCCATGGGTAACACTTGTGCACATCTCAGCAGGATCTCATAGACTGCCAAAGTGGATACTACCCCAAATAGTGGGGTTCCTGAGGGCTCTGAAAATGCCCAAGTCCTATGGTTAGGGCAGACTGCTCTGACATTTTGTACCTTTTCTGTGGGCCCTACTTTGTAGTTTGTGCTCCTGAGAGTGATGAAGTTAGACTCAATTATGTCTTCCTTACACATGACTCATCTGTCCCTTTTATTTAAACATATACTTGGTGCTGGAGTTTGTAGTTCTACGTCCAAGAGACTCGATTCCTTGGGCTGTCTATGTGCCTGCTGGGAACAGAACCTCAGTGGAGTTGCAATACCTACTTTACAGCTCATTGGCCCCACCCAGGATAATTAACAAGGAAATGATGATGGGCAACAAATACCCAAGGAACAGAAAGAATCTGAAACTGCAAGCAAGAGAGTCCCATCCATCTTCCTCATCAAATAAAAGCCCCCTCTCAATTAGAGTTGGAGTGGACATTACCATCCCAGAATCCTCATGTTCGGGGAAAGAATTATGGACTAGAGTGAACTTACTGGTATCCTACTATAGACATATTGTGATTCTAGCAATGGAAAAAACTACAAGATTGATGAGAAGCCAGTGGCTATTGATGGCTCTGGGGGCAGGGAGAGGGAAAACCTTTGTAATATGTCTGTTCAGGGATCTGAGAATCATCCTGAAAGACACTGCAATGACAGACATAGCCCATTTTATATCATCACATAAAATGCAGAACTGTGTGGGAGAGCGTGTAAACTACAATATGAACTATGGCCCATTCTTAATGGCAAAGCCCCAGCATGTGTTTATCAATTGCAGTGAATGTGCCACCTTAATGAAGGATGATTATGTGGGAGGGTGTTGGAGGTGTGGGGAATGGGGCATAAGGGAATCCCTATGATTTTTGTGTAACATTTATGTAATCTAAGTATGTTTAAAAAATAAAAATATTATTAAAATAATAAATGCAGTAACTGATTGCTTTGGAGATTTCCTCCTTGACCCACTGTTTGTTATGAGTGTGTTGCTTAACTTCCATATCTTTGTGCATAGTCTTTCTCTGTCCCTTACTGATTACTATTAGGTCCAGATTCTCTAATGTGTTACTCACAGTCTTTGTTTCTTTATTGATTCTCTGTAGAGATGTTCTGTCTAATGGTGATAATGATAGATTAAATTCCCCACTATAATTTTAGAAGCATCTATTTCTCTACTTCATTTTTCCAGTGTTTGCCTCATGTATTTTGAGGCACCCTGGTTAAGTGTATAAATGTTTATGATTTTTCTTTCTTCTTGATTGATTACCCTTTTCATAAACATAGAGTGTCCTTCTTTGTCTCTTACAGTAGTTTTACATTTGAAGTCTATTGCATCCAATATTAGTATAACTACTCCCACCCTCTTTTGGTTATTGTTTGCTTGTAAGATTGTTTTCCAATCATTCACTTTCAGCCTCCTTGAATCCCCGAGTCTATGGTGGGTTTCTTGTATACAACATATAGATGGGTCATATTTCCTTATACATTCTGTCAATCTGTGTCTTTTGACTGGTGAATTTAATCCATTAAAATTCAGTGTTATTATTCTCAAAGTATTATTTACATTAGCCATAATTTCTTTGGTTTTATATATGACATGTGTTGCATTTAATTATTTTTTTCTTTTTAGTTGTTCTTACACTCTCCTCCAACTCTCTCTTTCCTGTTTTTTTTTCCTTTCCACCTGCAGAACTCCCTTTACTATTTCTTGAAGGGCAGGGTTCTGATTAGCATACTCTCTTAATTTCTGTTTATATGTGAATATTTTGAACTCTCAATCATTTTTGAATGCCAGCTTTGCTGGGTACAGAATTCTTGGCTGGAAGTTTTTTTCTTTTAGTACCTTAACTATGTCATACCACTGCCTTCTTGCCTCCATGATTTCAGATGAAAAATCAGCACTTAATCTTATTGTGCTTCCCTTGTATGTGATGGTTCTCTTTTCTCTTGTGGCTTTCAGTATTTTCTCTTTGTCTTGAGCATTGCACAGTTTGATGAGTATATATTTTGAAGAAGGCCTGTTGGGATTTACACTGTTTAAGATGTGCATGACTTTCTGGACATATATATACATCCCCTTCAATAGGGTTGGGAAGTTTTCAGTCATTATTTCCTCCAACACTCTTTCTGTCACCTTTCACTTCTCTTCTCCCTCTCAGTTGCCTATAATACACTTGTGCATTTTGTGTTGTCATTCAAATCCCTAATTCCTCCAGATATTTTCTACCTTTTTATCTATCTGTTCTACTGTCTGTTTGATTTCAGATGTATTGTCTTCTACATTGCTAATTGTTTCCTCTGTCTCTTTAAATCTGCTGTTACATGATTCCACTGTCTTTTTGATTTCTTGGATTGTGCTGTTCATCACCATCATATCCATTATCTTTTTTTGTATGTTTACAATTTCTTCAGTATGTTCTCCCAGTGTCTTCTTAACATCTGTAATCTCTTGTGTCACTTCATTACATTGGTGTGTGATATTTGTTTGGACAGCTTTGGTTAGTTGTTCTGTGTTCTGCATCTCTTCCTGATTTTTAGCTTGTTTATTAGACTGGGCCATCTCTTCATGTTTCTTAGTATCATTTGTAATTTTTTGGTCATCTTTTTATCTTGAAGGTTTTTTTTCAGTTGATTAGCTTCTCTCTTTACTGTAGGGTTTTATTTACTTGCTCTGTGTGTGTGTGTGTTAAGTTTTCTCTTTGATATTTTGTTCTTATTTTCTATTTCCCTGCTGTTGTTTATGTTCCCTTGAAGGAAAAAATTAGGGTTAGATAAAGTGAAAGATGTAAGAAAAGTAAAAGGATAATCATAATAATGGTGAATGTTAAAAGAGGAACTGCATAAGGTCTAGAAAAATGAATATTTAACTCATGTTAGCTGTGTAGAGTAATATGAACAACAAAATGGTGTACCAACAATGAAATGGGAAACTGAATAGAGGAAAATATACAGAATGAATTCAAAGGCCAGAATGATGAGGAAAAAGGGAAAGAGAAAAGAAAAGACAAAAAGTTAATAAAAGAAAGAAAACATGATATATGAGATAGAAATAAAAACCAGAAAAACTATGGACTAAAGAAAAAGACATGGAATGTAAGAACAACAGAAAGCAGAAAATAGAAAGATGAAAGAAGGAGTTGAGTTAGTGTTGGTAAACAAAATCGATATACACAGAAAAGCGGAAATCAAGGAAGAGGAAACATAGTAACCACGAATCAAGCCAGCAACACCTTGAGGTATTTATCTCTTTGTCCAGCTCCCTCCAGATCAATGCCCTGAAGCCTCCTACCCTGTGGGTTCCCAAAAAAGCTCTCGGGCAATATCTTTCCCCCATTCAGCCATTTTTTTTTTTTGTGAGAGACATCTTTCTATGTTCTTTGGATAGGAAAAAAAAAAAACTAAGAACAGAGAAAAGGAAACAGATAGGAAGAAAAAAAGAATAATAGTAATAATAATTGTAAAAGTTAGGAGAGCAACCGTACAAGATCTAAGAAATTGAAAAATCAACAAGAATAAGAAGCACAGAGGAATAAGATTAGGAAAGTGGAATAGAAACAATGAAACAAGAAACTGAAAAGTGAAAAAAATATATAGACTGCATTAAAAGACTGGAATGGTGAGAAGAGGGGAAACAAAAGAGAAAAGAGAGAAAGGAAAATGTAAAAAAGAGAAAGTAAACAGAGAAAAAAGGAGAGGGGGAGAAATACAAGCAAGAAAACTTGGAGACCAAATAAAAGAGGTGGAAGGAAAGAACAGTGGAAAACAAAAGATATAAAGATGAAGGGGTGAAAATAAATGTGTAGATATAATCAATCATTAACCAAAGGGAAAAAAAGAAACAAGCAGAGAAACAAAAGGTGGGGGATACAAAACAAGCAAGAAACAAGACAACAGTGAGTCATTTTTTTTTAAATGAGACAAAAGAAAAAATATATACACTGAAAAACAGGCTTCTCTCTTATACCCTTAAGGAGCTTCTCAAGCTGTTGTTGTTCCTGAATCACTCACCCTGCAGCCTACCCTCTTCAGGTTTTGAATTGGGTTTTAGTGAGTAAATTAAGGGAAATAAAAGAAAAGGAATCTCTTTCTTTTTTTTTTTTGGAAAATATAAGGGATCCAAGAAAAGCTAATACAAAGAAAATGTCTATATGTTCCATGTCATAAAGTTTCTGCTGGATTCCTGATAACTTGGTGAATCACTTTTCAAAGAAGAGCAGGAATTGAACCAGGGACCTTATATATGCTAGGCAGAAATTATTCCAAGAAGCTATTTTGCCTCTCTGGGTTAACTAGCCTTTCGGAAGGCTATCAGCCCCTTTTCCTTTGGGCAGGTTAGATCCCCTTCAGTCAGCTGGATTGGTGGTGATAGCTGTTTGTTCTACCTCCTAGCTGATGTAATTCCTCTCTTTACCTAGGTGGCCTGGAGTGACCTCCTGCCTGAGGCAATCCCCCTCCCCTCTCCCTATTGAGTCTGGGTCCCATCAGATATTCAAGGGGAGCTCAGCTGTCTAAACTCACCACAAAGATATCCCTCTCCACCCTCCAGACTCCTCTTCCTTGCAGGGAATCTGCCATTACATTCCCATTTGGAGCAGGGTGCTTGGGTCTCCACCTAGTCTGTCCACCTTAAGGACCGGGTATGTGTGCCCTTTCCAGCCACTGATGCAGGCAACCTACAATTATTCCTTGCTTCTTTATCGCCCATTACTCTACTAGATGACTCAGAGCACCTTCCCAAGGAGGTAGACGTCTGCTCTACTCTCAGTTAGGTACAATTCACCAGGAGTTTTACCCTCACTTAATATCTCAGGGGTGAGTAGGGGAGCCCTTCCTGGCAGCTGTGAGGTTTAATATCTCACGATTACATGTTTTGGCTTCTTTGTGTCTCTGACCCTCTCTCTTCTGGGAGTTGGTAAGCAGTGTCCTTGTTTGCTGTCCCCTAAAGCAGGCCCTCTCAGTGGGCTCTGGCCTTTTCTTTGTTGTTTTAGTGAGAGCCAAGCCTTATCTGTCGAACCTTTTGGGCATGTACTCCTGAAAAGCCACAAAAACTTTAAACTGCCACACAATGCTCTGGACTCCAAGAATACATGTTCTTTTCATATGCAAAATACATTCATTCCATCACGATATTTCAAAAACCTTAAATAATTACAGCAACAGTATTAAGTATAAGACTCTTCAAAACCAGTTATAGGCAGGTCTTTCTTGGGGGCAAAATTTCCCTTTGGACTATGGTCCTATGAAATTAGAAAACAAATCATCTGTTTCCAATATACAAAGGAGGAAAATCCATAGAATAAATTTTTCCATTGCCATAGGTAGAAATTGGGAGAACACTCCTGGTCATTGGTACCAAACAGTTCTAAAAACCTGCAGAGCATACTCCATTAGATTTCAACATCTGAGAATCATCTATAG
Organism: Tolypeutes matacus; assembly: GCA_026826555.1. Taxonomy (NCBI): domain Eukaryota; kingdom Metazoa; phylum Chordata; class Mammalia; order Cingulata; family Chlamyphoridae; genus Tolypeutes; species Tolypeutes matacus. The sequence continues at coordinate 2,437,289 of JAKSZT010054175.1, forward strand.
AATCATGGTTTTTGTCCTCAGGACCTAATTGAGCTGCATTCCCACTCTTTCCAAGGGTTTGCAAATGGCCATCTTCTCAGATCCACCCTCATCAAGCAATTGGATGGCATACAAACTCTGGGTCCCATCCTCTAAGGACACTGGTATGATTGCCATCATCTCCCTAATCTCTGGAGTACAGGCTAGAACCCCTCAGATCAGTGAGATGCAGACCAATCTCTCCTCAATCCCTGATAAATAAGCCACCACCCTCTCTAAATCATGAGGCAGCCGCACTCTTCCTAAACAACAGGATAGAAGGCTTTTCCTCTCCAAGCCCTGGGTCATACTCATCCTTTCCACACACATGGGTGGGTTTACTCTCTGGGCTGGAGAAGATGTCTTCAGTCCAGTCCTCAATTTCCATGGTACTGCCATTGAAGTCATTTTTCCTTCAATTTCTCTTTTCTGTCCCTTTTAACACAGGCTCTTCTGTACACATAGATCTACTAAAAATGTGTTGGTTTTGCATGCAGGAAATTGGTCCAAGATTTAAGAACAGGATTTTCTGGGTTCCACAAAAGCTTCAAGCTGCCAAAACAGTCAATTAACAATATTTTACATAATTTACTATGAACAATATCTTGTGCTGGGCGTTGGTGATATAGCAATAAATTACAAAATCAAAATATTTATTCTTAAAGATCTCACATTTTAGTGGTAAAAAACAGTAAATATATAAAAAAGTAAAGACATATTTTCAGATAAGCATAAGTAGTATCCAGAATAAATACAACAAGGTAATGAAGTAGGGAGTAATATAGGGGAGTTGGTAGGGAGATTAGCCATCTTTAGCTAAGAAAGACTAGAAAAGGCTCTCAGAGGAGGTGGTATATGACTGAGACTTGAAATATAATAAGGATAAATATCTAAGTGTATTTGAATGTTCCTTGATTGAAAAAAATAGTTGAACTATTATTATTGTCAGGAATTGTTTTAGGATTCTGAGGAAACAAAAGTGAATAAAACAAACATATACTATTGGAGTTTAAAATTATTATGAGATATTGATAAACCATAGAAAATAAAAATAAATGTAAAATTTATATTCTATGAAGTAAAGTATCATCATGCTAGGAAAGCATGAAATAAGAGAAACTGACAAATTCCTAGAAATCATAATGGAGCTGAAATATGAAGGAAGACTAAGAGTTATATAACAGAAGAACAGAGAGAATAGGATTCTAAGCAAGAGGAGCAATATGCTCAGCACTCCTACATTGGAAGTGGGCATTACACTTTTGATGAACTTGTGTTGGTTTGAAACTGTTGGTACCCCAGAAAAATATTTTCTTACATCTAATCCATTCCTGTGGATGTAAACCCATTGTAAGTAGGACATTTTGATGAAACTATTCAGTTAAGGTGTGACTCACTTCATTCAGGATAAGTCTTTTTTTTTTATTGTGGGTAAAAATAAAAATTTTCACAATACAAACCAATATTTGTAAAATGATATATAGATATATATGCATATATGTGCATTTGCTTACATAAATGATATTTTTTTCATATATATTTTAAAAGGTGCTTAGATTACATAAATGTTACACAAAAATTACAGGAATTCCCATGATCTCCACCTCCCATACCTCCCATAACATCTCACATAAACATCTTTCATTAGTGTGGCACATCACCTGCAAAGGATATACACATCCTGGGGCTTTGCCACTAAGCACAGACCACAGTTCACATCGTAGACCACACTCTCCCACACAGTTCTGCATGGTATATGCTGATGAAAAATGGCCTATAACCGTCGCCTCAACATCACTCAGGACAACCCCCAAGTCCTGAAAAAGACCCTGTATTACAATTCCCCTTCCCCTCCCCTCTCGAAAGCATCTAGTGACCACTGGCTCCACCTAACTCTTGTAATTTCTTCCATTGCTTAAATCACAATATGTCTACAACAGAATACCATTAAGTCCACTCATTGGGGGAAGAGTCCATAGCTCTTCCCCCAATCCTGAGGAGTTTGGAATGGTGATGTCCAATCCACCTCCAAGTGAGAGTGGGCTTATATCTCATGAATACGGTGGATGGGATTATCCTGCCTTCAGCTGCAGGCTATCTCCATTCCCTGGGATGGTTGTTGTCCATCATCATCTCCTCACGAGGTGATTTGGGTGAGTCCATTGAGCTGTAGAGTAGGAGTTACAGCTCCACCGAGATTCCAGGCACAACTGGCACATAGGTAGGCCAGAGGCTCCAGTCTCTGGAAGTACACCTACAAACTCCAGCATCACATATAGGTTTGAATAGAAGGGACTGATGGACCATGTGCAAGGAGGACTTATTTGAGTCCAACTCTGTCATTCTCAGGAGCACAGATTCCAAAGTAGAGCCCACTGATAAGGCGTCAATCTCTGGGGCTATCCCCCCTTATATAGGACTTGGGTGTCTCCAGAGCCCTCAGGAGCCCCTCTGTGTGGGTTGATATCCACTTTGGTGTTCTATGAGATCCTACTGAGGTGTGCGTAAGCGTTACCTCTGGGATGACCTCCCACTCTCTTTGAAGTCTCTTAGCCACATGAACTCATTTGTCTTTACCTTTTCCCCCTTTTATTCAAGGTTTTTTTCCAGCCATGTTTCCAGTTGGCACTTGGTATTAATCTCTCACTGCCAGGGAGGCTCATCCCCGGGAATCATGTCCCACGTTGGGGGGAAGGTAATGCATTCATATGCTGAGTTTGGCTTAGAGAGAGGACACATTTGAGCAGCAAGGAGGCTCTCAGGTGGCAACCCTTAGACACCCTGTAACAGTAGGCCAAGTTTCAATTACAAGAGCGAAGACTCATAAGGCTAGTCATCAATAACAAGAACCCAACAGTGGGCCATCCTCTTTTGCCAGACACTGCCCCTGCACTCAGGGGACTGTTGCTGCTCCCTTGGAAAATGTGGCAGATCTCTCCAGGCTGGGAATTCAGTATTCCCTCATTTATTGAATGACTGTCTACCCACCATAACCGTGCCCCATCCCAAGATCATTTGAACAATTTTCTATATCTTTCATGTATATTCAGATGAGCTTACTCCCATGAATCCCCCATCTCAGACGCCCCCAACAATGATCCTCTGCAGCCCCCATTGTAACCCTTCTGTGATCTAAACCTTCCTTGAAGATGAAGCCCATATAATAACCAAATGGAATTAATAGGAAAATGAAATAATAATGATAAGCTTAAATGCAAGAGATAAAATACAAGAAAACTCAGAAAAAAAGAACTAAAAATAAAATATTATTAACAAATTGGGACATTCAAAAAAAGAAAATGGGAAAAAATTTTTTTAATTATTTTTTATTTTTATTTTTTCTCCTTTTACCACTGCATTATTGGATGTCCAGTGTGCATCGTGACACTTTCCCCTGCTCATTCCCCAGTGTTTCCCAAATTTCATTTAATTTTCAAAGAAGATTTTGGTCACAGCAAAGTCACACACTGAATACTAGAGCCTCGCATGTACCCAACCTCCCTCGCCCTTCTCCACCCCATATTAAAACCTTTTTTTTTTTTATGGATGGTAGCATTGTTATAAATGTTATACAGATAGTGAAACATAGCTACTAAACATTGCCAATGGTTTAAAGTATAGTTTTCAATTTAGACGGTACAGTTTAATAATTTTTGATGATATTTACCATATCCTGCATCCATTACTGTAAGGTAATGAAAAACATTTTCCATGACCACTAAATACCCCGTTTTATCTTTTCTGTTCCTTCCTCCCCATCGCCCTGGGGCATTTGACACTCCCCTGTCTTGACTCATGGGATGACAAGATTCATAGTTACATGCCCTGGGTATTCTAACCTGCCCTTTCTAATCTACACACCTGTTGAGCCTGCACCACCAAACCCAGTAATAACACTACCCACCTGTCCTATCCTTCAATATGCAACTAAAATCTATCACTTTACCATTGATTATGTCCATATGGGTGATGGGTCACAACCTACTCTTCTCTCTCTCTCCCTTGTTATCTTTCAGACAATGGTTCTCAAAGACTGCTCACTTTCCTCAATTCAAATCAGTGAGGTCATATACTGTTCATCCTTCAATGCCTGGCTTGCTTCACTCAACATCAGGTCTTCAAGATTCATCCATGTTATTCCATGTGTTAGCACTTTATTCCTTCTAATAGCTGAGTACTATCCCATTGTATGTATGTACCACAGTTTGCTTATCCATTCGTCTGTTGATGGGCACCGGGGCTGATTACAGCTTTTGGCAATTGTGAACAATGCCGCTATGAACATTGGTGTGCATATATCTGTTCGTGTCTTTGCTTTCAATTCTTCTGGGTATATACCCAACAGTGGAATTGCTGGATCATATGGAAGATCTATTGTTAGTTTTCTGAGGAATCGCCAAACTGTCCTCCACAGTGGCTGGACCATTCCGCAATCCCACCGGGAGTGGATGAGGGTCCTATTCCTCCACATCCTCTCCAAAACTTATATTATGCTGTTTTTTTAATAGCTGGCATTCTGATGAGTGTAAGATGGTATCTCGTTGTGGTTTTGATTTGCATTTCCCTAATAGCTAGCAATGTCAAGCATTTTTTCATGTGCTTTTTAGCCATTTGGATTTCTTACTTGGAAAAGTGTCTTTTCAGGTCACTTGCCCATTTTTAAATGGTTTTTTTGTTTTTTTATTTTCGAAGTGTAGGATTTCTTTATATATGCAGGATATTAGGCTCCTATCAGACATATGGTTACCAAGTATATTCTCCCTTTGGGTAGGCTGCCTTTTTCTTTTCTTGATAACGTCTTTTGAGGTGCAGAAGTTTTTAATTTTGAGGAGATCCCATTTATCCATTTTTTCTCTTGCTGCTCATGCTTTTGCTGTGATGTTCATGAAACCATTTCCTATTACAAGGTCCTGTAGATGCTTCCCTACATTATCTTCCAAGGTCTTTATCATTTTTCCTCTTATATTTAGAACTTTGATCCATCTTGAGTTGATTTTTGTATAAGGTGTGATATGGTATTCTTCTCTCATTCTTTTGGGTATAGATATGCAGTTCTCCAAGCACCACTTGTTAAAGAGGCCATTCTCTCTCAACTGAGTGGGCTTCATGGTCTTGTCGAATATCAGATGACTGTATATGCAAGGATCTGTATCAGAACTCTCAATTTGGTTCCATCGGTCAGTAGGTCTGTCCTTGTTCCAATACCAGGCAGTTTTCATCACTGTAGCTTTGTAGTATGTTTCGAAGTCAGGTAATGTACTACCTCCAACTTCGTTTTTCTTTTTCAATATGTCTTTGGCAATTCAGGACCTCTTACTTCTCCAAATATATTTTGTGGTTAGCTTTTCCAGTTCCTTAAAAAATACAGTGTTGATTTTTATTGGTATTGCATTAAATCTGTACATTAGTTTGGGTAGGATAGACATTGTGATGATGTTTAGTCATCCTATCCATGAACAGGGAATATTTTTTCCATTTATTTAAGTCTTCTTTGATTTCCTTTAACAGTGTTGTGTAGTTTTCTGTATATAACCCCTTTACATCTTTAGTTAAATTTAATCCTAGGTATTTGATTCTTTTAGTTATTATTGTAAATGTTATTTTTTTTTATTTCCTCCTCAGATTGCTGGTTATTGGTGTACAGAAATGCTACTGATTTTTGAGCATTGATCTTATAGCCTGCAACATTACTGAACTCCTTTATAAGTTCTAGAAGCTTTGTTGTAGATTTCTCAGGGCTTTCTATGTATATGATCATGTCATTTGCAAATAATGAAATTTTTACTTCTTCTTTTCCAATCTGGATGACTTTTACATCCTTTTCTTGCCTCAGTGCTTGAGCAAGTACTTCTAAGACAATGTTATATAGGAGTGGTGATAGAGGACATCCTTGTCTTGTTCCCAATCTCAGAGGGAATGCTTTTAGGATTTCACCATTGAAGATGGTGTTAGCTTTGGGTTTTTCATATATACCCTTTATCTTATGCAGAAAATTTCCTTCTATTCCTATCTTTTGCAGTGTTTTTTTTTTTTTCATGAAAGAGTGCTGTATTTTGTCGAATGCTTTTTCTGCATTTATAGAGATGATTATGTGATTTTTTTCTTTCAATCTGTTTATGTGGTGTATTACATTGATTGATTTTCTTAGATTGAGCCATCCTTGCATACCCGGGATGAAACCCACTTGGTCATGGTGTATAATCCTTTTGATATGTTGTTGAATGCGATTAGCAAGTATTTTGTTGAGGATTTTAACATGTAGGTTCATTAGAGAAATTGGTCTGCAATTTTCCTTTCTAGTGGTATCTTTGTTTGGTTTTGGTATTAGGGTAATGTTTGCATCGTAGAATGAGTTAGAAAATATTCCTTCTACTTCTATTTTTTTGGAAGAGCTTAAGCAGAATTGGTGTTAGCTCTTTCTGGAATGTTTGGTAGAATTCAGCTGTTGAAGCCATCTATTCCTGGGCTCTTCTTAGTTGGGAAGTTTTTGATGATTGATTCTATTTCTTTACCTGTAATTGGACTGTTGTGTTCATCAATTTCTTCTTTCCTCAATGTAGGTTGTTTGTGTGTTTCTGGAAACTTATCCATTTCCTCTAAATTATCATTCTTGTTGGCATATAATTTTTCAAAGTATCCTCTTATGATACTCTTTATTGCTGTGGGGTCAGTAGTGATATCCCCTTGCTCATTCCTTATTTTGTGTATTTGCATCTGTTCTCTCTTTTTCTTTGTTAGTCTGGCTAAGGGTTTGTCAATTTTATTGATATTCTTGAACAACCAGCTTTTGGTTTTGTTTACTGTTTCTAGTGCTTTTTATTTTAATATATATATATATAACAAGATGATTATATTACCTAAAAATTACAGGGATTCCATGATCTCCACCTCCCATACCTCCCATAACATCTCACATAAACACCTTTCGTTAGTGTGGCACATCACCTGCAATGGATATACACATCCTGGGGCGATGCCACTAAGTATAGACCATAGTTCATATCGTAGACCACACTGTCTTCCACACAGTTCGGCATGGTATACGCTGATGTAAAATGGCCTATATCTATCACTGCAACATCACTCAGGACAACCCCCAAGTCACAAAAAAACCCTATATTACAACTGCCCTTTCCCTCCCCACCCTGAAAGCTTCTAGTGGCCAATGGCTCCACCTTACTGTTATAATTTCTTCCACTGCTTGAGTCACAATATGTCTACAACAGAATACCATTAAGTCCACTTTAGTCCATAGCTCTTTAGTCCCCCACTCCTGAGGGGACTGGAATGGTGATGTCCACTCCACCTCCAAGTGAGAGTGGGCTTATATCCCATAGATACGGTGGATGGGATTATTATCCTGCCTTCAGCTATCTTGGTGGAGCTGCAACTCCTATTCTAGTGCTTTCTTAGTCTCTATTTCATTTAGATCTGCTCTAATCTTTGTTATTTCCTTCTTTTTACTTCCTTTATGTTTAGTTTGTTGTTTTTCTTTCAAGACCTCCAAGCGTACAGTCAGGTCTTCAATTTTAGCTCGTTCTTCTTTTTTAATGTATGTATTTATGGCAAAACATATTTTGATATGTTTTGTTTTCGTTTTCATTAGTTTCAAGGTAGTTACTGATTTCTTTTAAGATTTCCTCCTTGACCCACTGTTTATCTAAGAGTGTGTTGTTTATCTTCCATATCCTTGTGCCTAACCTGATTCTCTGGCCCTTAGTGATTTCCAATTTCATTCCATTGTGATCAGAGAAATTACTTTGCATAATCTCAATCTTTCTGAATTCATTGAGAGTTGTTCTGTGGTCTAGCATGTGGTCTATCTTGGAGTATGATCCATGTGCACTCGAGAAGAATATAAATCCTGCTGAATTTTGGTGTATTGTTCTGTATATGTCTATTAAGTCCAGGTGGTCTAATGTATTGTTGAAAGCCTTTGTTTCTTTATTGATTCTCTGTCTAGATGTTCTGTGTAATGATGATAATGGTGTATTAAAGTCCCCCGCTATAATTGTAGAGGCATTTATTTCTCCACTTAGGTTTTCCAGAATTTGCCTCATGTATTTTGAGGCACCCCGATTAGGTGTATAAATGTTTATGGTTGTTCTCTCTTCTTGAGAGATTACCCCTTTTACTAATATATAGTGTCCATCTTTGTCTCTTACAATATTTTTGCATTTAAAGCTTATTTTGTCTGATATTAGAATAGCTACTCCTGCTCTTTTTTGGCTATTGTTAGCTTGTAAAATTGTTTTCCAGACATTCACTTTCAGCCTCCTTGAATCCCTGGGTCAAAGGTGGGTTTCTTGTAGACAGCATATAGATGGATAATATTTCCTTATCCTTTCTGCCAACCTGTGTCTCTTGATTATTGAATTTAATCCATTAACATTCAGTGTTATTACTCACAATGAATTTCTTACATCAGCCATTTTTTTCTTTGGGTTAATGTATGTCACTTATTGTTTTATTTCTGTTTTTGTCTTTTTAGTTGTTTTTAAACTCTCCTCCAACTCTCTCCCCCCTTTTTTTCCCTTTCAACTTGTAGAACTCCCTTTAATATTTCTTGATTTGCAGGTTTCTTATTGACATACTCTCTTAATTTCTGTTTATCTGTGAATATTTTGAACTCTCCATCATTTTTGAATGCCAGTTTTGCTGGATAGAGATTTCATGGCTGGAAGTTTTTTTCTTTTAGTATTTTAACTATGTCATACCACTGTCTTCTTGCCTCCATGGTTTCATCTGAGAAATCAGCACTTAATCTTATTGTGCTTCCCTTGTATGTGATGGTTCTCTTTTGTCTTGCTGCCTTGATTATTTTCTCTTTCTCTTGAGCATTGGACATTTTGACAAGTATATGTTTTGGAGTTGACCTGTTGGGATTTATTCTGTTTGGGGTGCACTGTGCTTCCTGGATCTGCACATCCATCTCTCTCAATATAGTTTGGAACTTTTCAGCCATTATTTCCTTCAACAATCCTTCTGTTCCCTTTCCCTTCTCTTCTCCTTCTGGGATGTCCATAATGCGTATGTTTGTGCATTTTGTGTTGTTGGGTAATTCCCTGAGTCCCTGCTGGATTTTTTCTATCTTTTTGTCTATCTGTTCTACTATCTGTTTGATTTCAGATGTATTGTCTTCCACATCACAATTCTTTCTTCTTCCTGTTCAAATCTGCTGTTATGTGAATCCTGCAGCTTTTTGATTTCTTGGATTGTGCCTTTGATCACCATCATATCCTTTATCTTTTTGTGTATGTTTACAACTTCTTCAGTATGTTCTCCCAGTTTCTTCTTTATATCCTTAATCTCTTCTTTCTCTTCTTTAAGTTGGTCCATGATATTTGTTTGGAAAACTTTGATTAGTTTTCGATGTTCTGCATCAGTTCCTGGTTTTAATTTGTTCATTGGACTGATCCATGTTTTCCTCTTTCTCAGCGTGGTTTGTAATTTTTTGCTGCCCTCTAGTCAACATTTTATCTTGATGGGTTTATTCAGTTGATTAGCTTCTCTCTCTGCTCTAGAGTTTTATTAGCTGGTGGTTCTGTGTGTGTGTTAAGTTTTCTCTTTGACACTTTTTCTTCTTATTTTATTTCTTGCTTCTTTCTATGTTCTGAATTTCTACCAATCAGTCCATGCCATCGATCTGCGGAGATAGATGTCCCAAGCTTCTCGCCCCAAGCATCTCACTCCATGCACCCACAGCACAGACCTCTAGGCAGGTCCCTCTCCATGATCTGCTGTCCTCTGGGAGCTCTCAGTGAGTGCCCTCCTAAACCATCTCTTTCTTGCCTCAATACCATGCAGTTTTGTCCATTGTAGCTTTGATGTGTTTTTTAAAGTCTGGTATTGAGATTCATCTAATTTCATTTTTCTTTTTGAATATGTCTTTGGCTATTTGGGGCCTCTTGCCCTTCCAAATAAATTTTGTAGTAAGTTTTTCCAAGTCATTAAAAAATACATGGTTTATTTTTATTGGAATTGCATTAAATATGTAGATCATTTGGGTAGGATGGACATCTAAAAGATGTTTAGTCTTCCCATGCATGAACAGGGAATATTTTTCCATTTATTTAAGTCTTCTTTGATTTCCTTTAATAGTGTTGTGTAGTTTTCTGTGTATAAGTCACTTACATCTTTAGCTAAATTTATTCCTATGTATATGATTCTTTTTGTTGCTGTTCTAGATTTTTTTTCTTGATTTCCTCCTCAGATTGCTCATTATTGGTGTACAAAAATGCTATTCATTTTTGTGCATATATCTTATATCCTGTGACTTTACTGGATCCATTTATAAGTTCTAGAATCTTTGTTGTAGATTTCTCAGAGCTTTCTATGTATAGGATAATGTTGTCTGTAAATCTGAAATTTTCTTCTTCCTTTCCAATTTGCATGCCTTTTATATCTTTTTCTTGCCTAAGTGCTCGAGCAAGTACTTCTAACAAAATATTAAATAGGAACAGTGATAGCAGGCATCCTTGTTTTGTTCCAGAACACAGAGGGAAAGGTTTTAGGTTTTCACTAATATATATGATATTAGCTGTGGATTTTTCATATATACCCTTTATCATGTTGAGGAAATTTCCTTCTATTCCTATCTTTGTAGTGTTTTTATCAGGAAAAGGTGCTGTATTTTGTCAAATGTTTTTTCTGCATCTATAGAGATTATATTGTGATTTTTTTTCTTTCAATCTGTTTATGTGGTGTATTATAATGATTTTATAATATTGAACCATCCTTGCATACCCGGGATGAAACCCACTTGGCCATGGTGTATAATTCATTTGACATATTATTGATTGCGGTTAGCATCAACAACCTTGAGGGTTTTAACATCTAGGTTCATTAGATAGATTGGTCTGTAATTTTCCTTTCTTGTGTCATCCTTATTTGGCTTTGGTATTAGTGTAATATTAGCATCATAAAATGGGTCCAGCAATGTTCCTTCTACTTATATTTTTTGAAGAGTTTAAGCATGATTGATGTAAGTTCTTCTGGAATGTTTGGTAGAATTCAGCTGTGAAGCTGTCTGGTCCTGGGCTTTTCTTAGTTGGGAGGTTTTTGATGACTAATTCAATCTCATTACTTCCAATTGGTCTGTTGATAATCAATTTTTTTCTATTTTCAATGTAGGGTGCTTGTGTGTTTCTAGGAATTTGTCCATTTCCTCTAAATTATCCTTCTTGTTGGCATATAACTTTTCAAGTTATCCTCTTATGATACTCTATTTCTGTGGGGTCAGTGGTGATATCCCTTTCCTCATTTCTTATTTTGTGTATTTGCATCTTCTCTCCTTTTTTCTTTCTAGAGAATTATTGGCTGGAAGGTTATTTTCTTTTAGCATCTTGTTTATATCATAGCACTGCCTTCTTGCTTACATGGTTTCAGAAGAGAGATCAGCACTTAGTCTTTTTGAGCTTCCCTTGTATGTGATAGTTCACTTTTCTCTTGATGCTTTCAGGATCTCTCTTTGTCTTGGGCATTGGACAATATGAAAAGTATATTTCCTAGAGTAGGCCTGTTGGGATTTATACTGCTTGGGATGTGTTGTGCTTCCTGGACATGTACATCCATCTCCCTCAATAGTGTTGGGAAGTTTTCAGCTATTATTTTCTCCAACACTCCTTCTGTCCACTTTCCCTTCTCTTCTCCCTCTGGTATGTCTATAATGTGTATATTTGTGCATTTTGTGTTATCGTTCAGATCCCTGATTTCCTACTTGATTTTTTCTCTTTTTATTTATCTGTATTACTATCTGTTTGATTTCAGATGTACTGTCTTTCACATTGCTAATTCTTTCTTCTGCCTTATCAAATCTGCTGTTATGTGCTTCCAGTGTATTCTTGATTTCTTGGATTGTGCCTTTCATCATATCACATCCATTAACTTTTTACGTATATTTTGCAATTTTTCAGTATGCTCTCCCAGTGTCTTCTTAACATCCTTAATCTCTTTCTTCACTTCATTAAGTTAGTTAATGATCTTTGTTTGAACAGCTGTGATTAGTTTTTCCATGTTCTGCATCTCCTCCTGATTTTAGTTTATTCATTGGACTGGTCTTAGTATGGTTTACAATTTTTATGGTTTACTGTTTTTTGTTGGTGTTTACGCATCTCTTTATCTTGATAGGTTGATTCAGTTGAGCAGTTTCTCTCTCTACAGTTTTATTTCGTTGCTGTTTTTTGCATGTGGTAAGTTTTTTCTTTGAAAATGTTTTCCTCATTTGCTTTTTCATTGCTTTTGTTTATGTTCCCTTGAAAGAAAATGATTAGGGCCAGGAAAAGCAAAAGAGGAAAGAAGAGGAAAAGGATACTAGTAATAATAATAGTAAAGTGTAGAAAATGAATAGTATAAGGCCTAGAAAATTGAATAATTAACTCATGTAAGAAATGCAGAGGAATAAGAATAAAGAAGGGAGGTACAAATAAAGAAATGAAAAACTGAATATAGTAAAATATCTAGAATGAATTAACAGGCCACAAAGATAAGAAGACAGGGAAGGAGAAAAGAAAAGACAATAAGAAAAAAAGTTTTTAAAAAAAGGAAACAGAGAATATAGGAGATAGAAATAAAAACAAGAAAAAATGAATACTAAACCAAGAGAGGTAGAATGTAAGAACAAAAACAGAAAGCAGAAGATAGAAAGATGAAGGAAGGAAAAGAAATAGCATAAGTAGACAAAATTGGTATACAAAAAAAGGGGAAACAAAGTAAAGGAGAAACACAGCAAACAAGAAACGAGACAGAAGCACCTAATTTTTTAAAAATAGGGAGCAAGAAAGATGGGAAAAAATAACAAAAAACAAACATTCAAGCAAGCAATCAAACAAAAAACTTAGGAAAAACAGCCTTCCTTCTTTTTTTTTTCCCAAGCCAAACTGTATCCAGCTTTTATTAAAGATACTTTTCATAAACAATCATGGCATTTCAGGCAGGACATGGGCAGACAATTGTTAACAGTATACAAATACTTTCAAACTCCCTTCTTCAATGGACTACCAAAATCAGAAAGCCACTATAAAACCCAATTAAGTCTTCATTTGATGCTCTGAACAGGGGAAGTTTAGAGTGAGGGTTGACATTTCACATTTAGTATGTTGTTTAACAACTTTTCACGTGCTGACCCTGACTTTCAGGAAATGAAATGAAAACAGCAGAATTATCCACAATCTGAAAAAGGAATTGCTAGTCTTTTGAGGGATGCCATTTTCATGGCATCACTGGAAAGTCCAGATTGCCTGACATCCTGGTAACAAATTTTTTTTTGGTGTAAGGCTACACAGGTCTCTGGGTTTAAGGAAGTCAAGTGTATGCTGAAGGTAGAGAGAAAAAAAGGTCATGAGGACATAAAAACAAATTTTAGTTTTCCCACACCACAAGGCATCTGTGCCAAAGTGAATGTTTATCAAACATCAGGGATTCCCTTCTCCTAGGAGTAAAGAGGAAGTCTCTCAAAAAACTAGAGGGGAAAGGTGTTTCCTCCCATATTAATCCAGCCTCAGAAATATTCTATTAGTGACATTTGCCCCTTCCCCAAAAAACAACAATGAAGTGCTCTGTGTGCTAACAACATAGCTTAAAAAAAAAGTAAAACAAAATTCTGCATTTTTATAAAACTGATAAAAAATAGTATTTCAAACTGTACGGTCACCAGAAGTACACAGTTATCAAAAAATGCACACACTTCACTTGGCATCTCCAGCACCTTCAGCTTTCTGTGCCTGGTCTGTTTTGGCATCTCAGGATTATTCTGATCCTTGCCAGCATCAGCTTTCCCTTTTTTCCCTTTGGGTACCTTCTCTCCTTTCTTTGCAGGGGCCTTTTTAGGCTTGGGTTCTGGCTTTGGAGGAGCAGGTTTAGCAGATAACCTTGCAGATATTCTCTGTGGTTCGTCCTTTACCTTGGCTTTATTTTATCCCCTTTAACGTCCCCTTCAGCCTTTCTCTTCGGCATGGTGGCAGCGGCGGCAGGACACCGGCGCTAGGCGCGTGGACTCAGCTCGGTCCGGGGGTCGTCCTCGCCTCCCCTTCTTCACACTGCTCCCAGCCTTCCTTCTTAAGCCCCTGAGAAGCTTCTTAGGCTTCCTTTGTTCATCAATCAATTATCCTGCAGCCTGCCCTCTGCAGGTTTTGAATTGGGTTTTGGTGAGTAAACTAAGTTAAATTTTTTAAAAAGGAATATTTTTTTAAGAAAAGTAAGAGTCACAAGGGAAGCTAATACAAAAATAATGTCTATGTGTTACCAGTGCTAACGTATCAACTGGGTGTTCCATAACCTGGTGTATCACTACTCTAAGGAAAGCCGGGAATCAAACCAGAGACCTCATATATTCAAAGTGGACACTCCTTCACTGAGTTGAGTCAGTTAGCTAGAGAGCTATCCAGTCAATTTCCCTAGGGTGGGTTTGAACTTTGCAGTTGGGTAGATTCCTGCTGATTAAGATTCTGTCTGTCTCTGCCCCCTTTCTATTCTTATTGCTTTCTCTCCCAGCAAGCAGGATGTGATAGCCTGTGTGATCAGATTCTCCCTAAGCTCTCTTGCTCAGGTTGACCTTCTGAAATTCAAATGGGACCCTGGTGTCTGAATTCACCACAGAGAAATGACCTTCATCCCTCTCTCAGACCTCCCCCTCCTCCCATGGGAACCTAAATAGGATCTTGGAAGGTTATTAAGTGTTTCCTACTGCCCACCACCCTTAGGGGAGTTGGAATTTTGATAATTTTCAGCACAGGCCTAGTCAATTGCCTGACTCCATCCTCTACCAGACAAAATTCCTCTCTCCCAGGTCAGCTTGGTAAATCAGGTTGCCTAAGCAGATTCACCTGTCTTTGTTTCCAAAGGCCAACCCTTGCCATGTGGTATGCTCCCTAAAGTTCAATGAGAGTCCGTTTAACCAAACCCACAGAAAGGAAACCCCTCTCCACCCTTTGCCAGAACCCTCTTATTCCCAGAGAAGGCCCCTTCTTGTTTGGTGACTTGCAAGAGTTAGGGCTTGCAGCTTATTGCCTTGTGGGTGGGGTTAGCCACTGTATTAGTCAGCCAAAGGGGTGCTAATGTGAAATACCAAAACTAGGTTGGTCTTTATAAAGGGTATTTATTTGGGGTAGAAGTTCACAGATACCAGGCCATAAAGCGTTTAGTTTCTTCTCTCACCAATGTGCATTGTCACGTGTTGGAGCAAGACAGCTGCCGGCGTTTGCCAGGGTTCAGGCTTCTGGGTTCCTCTCTTCCCAGGGCTGCATTTCTCTCCGGGCTTAGCTCCTGTTTCCTCCACAAGGTCAACTGTAGACGATCAGGCAAAGGGCTTGCTTGTCTTCTCCTGGGGCCTTCTTTCCAATATCAACACTGCTTCTCAAAAGACTGCTTCAACTGTCCTTTGCCTTGCCTTTTATATTCAATTCCCCACCCGCCAAGGGGTGGGGCTCAGCGCCCTAATCCTAACCTAATCATGCCCTGATTCACAGATCAGTTTACAAGCATGATTCAATTATATTTTTGGAATTCATAATTACATCAGACTGCCACATTCCACACTCTGAATTCCAAAAATACATTACAATATTTTAAAAAAGTTAAATCAGTAACAATCCAAGTACAAAATCATATCAAAATCATTTTAAAGAAATACAGTTTGTCTTCAGGCAAAGTCCCATCTGCTATAGACCTCTGAATCTTACAAAACTATTTAACTGCTTCCAATACAGAAATGGAAAGACAAAAGATAAACATTTTCAATATCATAAAAGGAGAAATTGGGATGTTAAACATGAGTCATGGATCCTCTACAGTTCAGTAAACCTGCAGGGCATCCTCCATTCGATTTCAAAGTCTGAGAGTCATTCTTAAGATGATGGTTTCTTTTCCTTGGGGCCACATGGGAACCCACCCTTTCCACATGCTTGCCCAATGGCCATTTTCTTGGTTCCACCCTCTTCAAGCATCTGGGTGTCGACCAAGCTCCAGACCTCACCCTCCAAGAGTGTTGGGGTGATTGCCACACCTTACCCAATCTTTGGGTTAGAGTCTTAGCCCCCTTAGTACACTGAGGTGAAGACAACATTCCCCCTAACCTTTGGCATACAGGTTCAACCCTTTCAGAGCAAGGAGTTGACCACCTGGCTTTCCCTAACCTTTGGCATACAGGCTCAACTCTCTCAGAGCAACGAGTTGACCACCTGGCCTTCCCTAACCCATGGGGGACATGTAAACCCCTCTCAGACTAATGGGATGTTGACCTTAACTGCCCTAATCTTTGAGGAATGTGCTCCAACCTTCCTGCACCCTGGGGTGGCAAAACTTCCTGAACATCTGGTGGGGACATCCACCTTCTTCAACTGCTGGGGAAAACTCACCCTCTCTGCACCATGCGGCATCAAAACTTTCTCAGAACATCGGGTAGGAACATCCACCCTCTTAAACTGCAGGGGTAAACTCACCTTCTCTGTACACATGGGTGGGGCTCCTCTCTTGGCCCAAGGAGATGTCTTAAGTCCAGATCTCTGCTTCCACGGTTTTCTTCTTAAAGCTGATTCTCCTTCAATCTCTCCTTTCCATGTCTTCTTTTGTCCAAGCTGACAGTGGTTTTGTTCATACAGCTCTCTCAAAAACTGTGTTGGTTTAGCATGCAGGAAGCGGGGTCCAAGCCATTAGACAGTACGACTTTCCACAAGTCTTTCCTAGATAATTGCATCTTCAATTCTGAGTTATGTGTTCCAAGTTTAGTAAAGTCTTCAAATAGGGCATTTTCATCTGGGAATTTGATTTCCACAGACTTGGAAGTTCCAGAATCAGTTTCTGTTTTCTTTGTGCCCAAAAGTTCAGTCCTTAGTGTATTTCTCTCATCTCGTATTTTGGTATAAACTACAAGGAGAAGGCAAGCCACATTCTCCTAGTTTAGCTTGGAAAGTTCTTTAGCTAAATGATCTGGTTCACCATTTTTAAATTCTGTCTTCCATATAACACCAGGAGTTAATCTTGTTAAGTTCTCTGCAACTTTAAAACATGGATCGTCTTTCCTCCAGTTTCCAATAAAAGTTTCATCATTTACTTCTAAGGCATCATAGAAAGTCTCTTTAGCGTCCATATTACTATCAACAGTCTCTTCAAAGTGGTCTAGGCCTTTTCCATCAAGCATTTCACAATTACTCCAAAAAATACCCCTTACCCATTTATAAAACAGTCCCAACATTTTGGTAATCACAAAAGCACTACCCCACTCCCGGTACCAAATTCTGTCTTAGTCAGCCAAAGGGGTGCTAATGTGAAATACCAAAACTGGGTTGGTCTTTATAAAGGGTATTTATTTGGGGTAGAAGTCCACAGATACCAGGCCATAAAGCATGTGCATTATCATGTGTTGGAGCAAGACAGCTGCCGGCGTTTGCCAGGGTTCAGGCTTCTGGGTTCCTCTCTTCCCAGGGCTGCATTTCTCTCCGGGCTTAGCTCCTGTTTCCTCCACAAGGTCAGCTGTAGACGATCAGGCAAACGGCTTTCTTCTCTTCTCCTGGGGCCTTCTTTCCAATATCAACACTGCTTCTCAAAAGACTGCTTCAACTGTCCTTTGCCTTGCCTTTTATATTCAATTCCCCACCCGCCAAGGGGTGGGGCTCAGCACCCTAATCCTAACCTAATCATGCTCTGATTCACAGATCAGTTTACAAGCATAATTCAATTATATTTTTGGAATTCATAATTACATCAAACTGCCACAGCCACCTTCCATTTTCAGCCACCAGGGTGAAAAACTCACAGCTTTCCTTTGGACTTTTTATCTCTTTGTCCAGTTCCCTCCAGATCATTGCCCTGAAGCTTCTTGCTCTGTGGGTTCCCAAAACACTTAGGCAGGATCGTGCCCCTTCTCAACCATTTTTTGTGAGAGAGATGGTGAGTGCCTCCTTAAACTGATGCCATCTTGCCGGATCCTCCCCTGCACTGAGTTTATAAGTCAGGAAGTATGAGTCCACCAAATTCTTTCTTCTTTCTGTAGATTGTGTTTGGCAAATCAGGGGTCCCTATGTTTCCAAATAAATATTATGATAGGCTTTTCCATTTCTGCAAAGAAGATTGATGGTTTATATTGGTATTACATTGAGCATGTATATCACTTTGGGCAGAAATGACATCTTAATAAAATTTCATCTTCCAGTCCATGAGGATGGAAGGTGCTACCATTTATTTAAATTTTCCTTTCTTTCCCTTTTACAAAGTTTACAGAGTTCTGTGTACAAGTCCTTTATATTCTTTTATAGATATATTTGTAGATATTGTATTCCTATAATTGCTAAGGTTAATGAATTTTTTTCATGAACTCCTCCTCAAATCTCTTTTTATTAGTATATAGAAACAGTGCTGATTTTTCATGTTCTTCATGAATTCCACCACTGTGCTGAATTCATTTATTACCTCCAAATGTTTTTTTTTTGGTGTGTGTGTGTGTGTGGATTCATCAGGATTTTCTTTATGTAAGGTCATGTCACCTGCAAATAGTTAAGATTTTACTCCTTCCTTTCCAATTTTGATCCCTTTTATTTCTTTTTCTTGTCTAATTGCTCTGGCAAGACCTTCTAGCGGAATGTTGAATAACAGTGGGGACAGTGATCATTATTGTCTTGTCCTGTAACTTTGGCAGAAAACTATCAGTCTTTCACAGTTAAGTTTGATGTTAGCTGTGTATTTTTCATATATATCCTTTAACATGCTGAGGAATTTTCTTTCTATTCTTATTTTTCTAACTGTTTTTATCAAGAGGATGCTGAATTTTGTAAAATGCCCTTTTTGCAACAATTGGATGATCATGTGTTTTGACCTTTCATTCTGTTAATGTGTGTATCACTTTGATATTATTGACGAATTCCAAAAGGAATATTGGATTATGTTTGTAAACTGGTCTTTTCCTCTGGCTGTATTAGAGTGTATTGGATTCAGAAGTTTTACTTTTACTTGGTTAAATAATGATTAAGGCTTTGATTGGGCCACATCAGCAAGACATTGAGTCTCCACCCCCACCCCCTTGGTGAATGAGGACTCACAGAGAAAATGACATGACAGAAGAGAAGGTGAAAGTCTTGAGCTGGAGCCCTGAGAAGTAAGCACACAGAGGACCTTGGTCATGAGGAAAGAGAGAAGGCCCCAGGAAGAGAAATAAGCTCTTTGCCTAATTATTTTTAGCTGGCCTTGTGGAGATAACACAGCAGCTGAACCCAGAGAGAGGCAAGTCCTGGGACGAGAGGAACCCAGGAAGGCTGAACCCTTAGAGATGTTGGCAGCCATCTTGCTCCAACACGTGGCAATAACATTGGTAAGGGAGGTAACTTGTGCTTTATGGCCTGGCAACTGAAGGCTTCTACCACAATTAAATACCAACTGATTTCTGGTATTTTGAATCAGCACCCCTTTGGCTAATACAATGTGCTATACTACATTAATTTATTTTCTTATGTTGAAACAACCTTGCACACCTGGTATAAGTCCCAATTATCCTTTTGACTAATATTTTTAATGTACTGTTGGATTCAATGTGCTAGCATTTTTTTGAGGATTTTTGCATCTATATTCATAATAGAAATTGTTCTGTAATTTTCTATTCTTATAGTACCTTTATATGGCTTTGGTATCGGGTGATGTTGTCTTCATAGAGTGATTTAGGTAATGGTCCTTACTCTTCAATTTATTGGAAGAGTTTCAAAAAATTTGGTTTTAATTCTTGGACTATTTGGTAGAATTCATGTGTGAAGCCATCCGTTCATGGACTTATCTTTGTTGGGTTGTTTTAGATGATGGACTCCTTCCTTTAGTTCTAATTTTTCTGGTCAGATCTTCAATTTCTCCTAGAGTCTGTGTAGACTGTGTGTTTCTAGGAAATTTTTCTTGTAATCTAGGTTGTCTAAGTTGTTGGCATACAATTGTTATTTTTATGTATAAACAAGTATACTTTTGTGAAACTTTTAATATCTGTGGGTTCTTTTGTAAGGTCCCTGCTCTGATTTCTGATAATGCTTATTTTTGTGTTCCCTCTTTTTTCCTTCATCAGTCTGAGTTGAAGGTTTGTCACATTATTGAACTTTTAAAAGAACCAACATTTGGTTTTGTTAATTCTATCTATGGATATTTATTCTTCATTTAAACATTATGCCCTAGTCTTTGTTATTTCATTATATGAAATATAAGCTTGTTTTGGGATAAGTTTTCTGTCCTTTTTACTAATTCTTACAGGTGTGTAGCTAAGCCTTTGACTTAAGCTCTGTCTATTTTTTAAAATGTAGGTATTAAGGGCCATAAATTTCCCTCTCAGCAATGCCTTCATTGCATCCCATTAGTTTTAATATGCTGTGTTCTAGTTTTCATTCATGTCAAGATATTTACAATTTCCCTTCCAAGTTATTCTTTGATGCATTGATTGTTTGTGTGTTAATTAATTTCCATATGTATGTAGATTTTCCTTTTATTGATTATCATTTTCATTCCATTATGATCAGAGAAGATGCTTTGTATAATTTCAAACATTTTAAAATTATTGTCTTGTTTTTTGACCCAACGTGTGGTCTATCTTCTAGAATCTGAGTACCTTTGTGGCAACGGATGTAGGCCATTTTAAGTCCGCACACACCACTCGGAACTGTGTGGGAGAGAGTGTTGTCTACGGTGTGAACTGTGGTCTATGGTTGGTGGCAAGGCCCCAGGATGTGTAAGTCCATTGAGGGTGGTGGGCCACACTTGTGGGAGATCCATGTGCTTTTGAGGAGAATGTATATTCTACCATTTTGGGGCGCGATGTTTGCATATGGCTATTAGAACTAATTCATTTATCCTTTATTGAAGTTCTATGTTTCCTTATTGTACTTCTGTCTAGATTTTCCCTTTAAAATTATATAGTGTTGTATTGAATTCTTCAAATATTATTGTAGAGTTTTATATTTCTCCCTTCACTGTTTCTAATATTTGCATCATATATTTTGGGTCACCTTGGTTCAGTTCATAAGTATTTATGATTTTTATTTCTTTGTGAATTTCCCCTTTTATTAATATACAGTGTTCTTCTTTGTCTTTTATAACAGCTTTTTACTTAAAGTCTATTTTTTCAGGTATTAGTAGAGTTACCCCACCTGTTTTTTGTTTACTATATTCATGGAATATTTTTTTCTAACCTTTCACTTTCAAAATATTTGTGTCTTTTTGTTATGATGAATCTCTTATAAATAAAATATAGTTGGATCATGCATTTTTAGCCATGCAACCACTCTTTGTCTTTTGTTTGGTGAGTTTAATCCACTACCACTCAGTGTTATTACTATGAGGACAAGAATTATTTATATATACTCTGTGCCTATAACCCTCTGTTTCTCCTCTTTATATAGTTTTTTTTTTTTTTAAGTTAGGAATGAAAAAAGAATTTACTGGGATAATTCTTGTGTCTCTCCCAGGCCTTATTTCTCCTTGGGCTCAGCTGCTTTGCTCTCTCCACAAGGCCAGCTGTAAACTATCAGGTAAACATCTCATCTATCTTCCTGGGGCCTCTGCTGTTTCTATTGGAGCTGTCTCTCTTTCCTCATGTATCTGCTTCTCTGTGTATTTACTTCCCAGGTTTCGAGATCAAAACTCCAACTTTCTTCTCTGCTGTGTCATTTTCTTTGTGAGTCCCTGCCCACCAAGGGGTCAGGGATTCGACGTCCTACTGCCATGGCCCAATCAAAGTCTTAATCATTATTTAATCAAGTAAAAGTGAAATTTCTGAATCCAATCCAATATAATATTCCCAGAGGAAAAGACCAGTTTACAAACATAATCCAATATCTATTTTTGGAATTCATAAACAATACCAAACTGCTATACCAGACCTCTGCTCAGTCCCAGAATAGTTGCAAGCAGGACCTCAAGGACAAGGTTAAGGTCTCAATGGGATCTCATGGTCATATTGTTTGTTAGCCATGTGGTGGCTAATCTTTTCCTCATTTCCCTGTACTAGCTTGCCTCAACTCCTCCATCAGAGAGTTCACTCCCTTATGCTTAAGGGGGTGCTGAGGGGCTGTGGTCATTCTTCTGTAGTTTCTTCCTGCTAATTAGGACAGTAGTCCATGCCTGACAGGGCATAAACCTCTCTGGCTTCTATTGAGGTTGAGGAAAGACAGAACTGGATGAAATCCATGCATGACTAATAAGGAATTGATTCTCTAAGAAATAAACAATTAGAATTTTGAAGATACATGGTCCCACTAAAATGATAAAGTGGATATCGGTGAGCAGCCCCCAAAAGAGGCCAGCCATAACATACTGGGCCACAAGAGTGAGAAAGGCCAGGTGCCTTCAGAGGCTGCATCCTCTCAAAATTATGGGAAACAGCATTCCTCCTTGAGTTCTTTCATGCTGTTGGTTAACTGTAGGGAGAGATTGTGGTAAACCTGCTGGGTTTGGATATAAACTCCCAACTGTAGTTCCCACAGCAGTGGTTATGCTTAGGACATCTAGGAGAGGTATGAAGAGAGACATTGCCTTAGACATAAACTCACAAAGACAGTATAGGCAACAAGACAAGAATATGGCAAGAAAAATAATGACAGTACTGAAGAGGGTCATTACTTTATCTTATAAGCATGTTCACTAACTCTTAAGAAAATGAATTAAGTTTATCAGGGCTTTTAACATGTTCAGTATCCCTCTCTCCATCCACTTCAAGAACATAAGCAGAGATCTGGTATATACCTTTTTTGTTTTAGGGATCAGTGACCAATTTAGTCAATAACTCAAATGGAGAGCCATCATGCAGAGTATTTGGACCTGGCTTGAATGCACAAGAGATTTTGACAATACTGAAGTCCGTATTTTTAATCTTTACACACTTTCTAATCACTTCCAATACAGTGTATAGCATATCAAATGACCTTAACTATTTTATTATTTTGCTGTTTACTTCTGCACCTTTACCACGATTATGTTAATTTACAGGTATTTTACTTTAGCAGTAAAAATAAAACCATTTTCTCCATTATTTTACGAAAATCTAAGATTCCCAATGGAATCAAGATTACCTTTCTTTTCCACAACTTGAATATGAAGATTGAGGTGGCCTCCAACAGTTTCTCCTGTCATGAAGTTACTTTTTCCTATTAATATTAATTTAGGTTTCTAATTAATAATGGCCTCCTGGAACTAGTCATTTAAATGCTTCAGTTTAGTACATGATTTTACAAAATGCCTTAAAGTTAACCATAACCACATAGACTAGTTACTTTACCTTTAAATAAGGTTATTAATTTCCAGTTAGCAACCAATGAAATTCACTTTATCCTTTTAAGAGAGGACAGATCTACATTTTCTTCTTTAACTTAATTTCATTAGACATGAATTTATAATTTTCATCATCTTAAAGATTTAATACATATAATGTTAATATATTTAGTTGGTATTCTATAAACCTAGGGAGATTACACACAAGCTAAATAAAATTAAAACCATTAGAGATTATGAAAAGAATGTTTTTTCCTCTTTCCTTTACAGGAGACTAAAACCTCTTTTTTTAAATAAAATTCTGAAACTGTGAATTACCTTAAAAGCATACTGACTCTTAAGTTCTGAAATAATTATAAACATTTAATTTGTTTTAAAAGATCTTTCCATAGCTTTCAAGGACTTTTCCTTTACTTTTTGAAATTTGACAATTGGATTAACACCTTTATTTTAAGGTTAGTAAAATTTTAAGTTGGGGAAATACAGGGCAAACAGATGCTTAATTCCTCAGTCTAGAAGGTAAAGTTTTAATCTACCACACCTAGCCCCTCCCTAGGAGATCTTGCAAAGAGAAAGCCCTGGGGGCTGGGTAAGTCAAAGGGCTCAGGAAAACCTTTTCCCTTTCCCTATAGTTTCTATATTCAGATTTCTATATGACCTTTCTATCCTGCTTAGCCTAATTTGGGCTCCAGGAATATTCATTCACATACATGACCACATATTTAATTTTTTAACAATTTGGATAGAGCTCTTTTAATAATTTTTATTTGTTAAGTTGATATTACCATACTGATGTATGAAAATATAAACTAAGGAAATAGGCATACACAGATAGAGAGGTAAGACACAAAAACAAAACTTACTAAAGTTCCTTAAACTTTAATTCTTCTACAAAATAAGTTTAACTGTAAAATAACATTTAAAAGATTTCTTTGAATGCTATTTCTAATTACTATAATTTGCACAGTAACCATGTAGTTTTGCACAAGAATTTCTTTCCTTTTAATTGTTGGATTATAACCAAATTGTCCCCAATGTTGTAAAATACAGTTGACAACATTTTACATTACTTCAGAGCTTTGCTTTTTTCTCTTTTTTACTTTGGCAGACCTTGTATGAAAAACGCCAATTACAGGATATACCCACTGAAGCCATTGAAGCCTTAGGGAAACTGGTTTCTCTCATGAATTGCTGCTTTTAAGAACTTCAACAGTAAAGGTAGAAGGCCTCTCCCATGACCCAGTCCTGGGAGATAACAGGATTCCAGAAGCTGCTGTACTGGAGGAGTGGATGTTCAACCCCAAGGGTCAAGAATTCCATCAGGCAACAATTTAGTCCACATTTAGAGCCACGAGAGAAAGAAAGGTTATTGGCACTAGGGGAAGGTGAGGAGACAGGGGTGTCTCAAGTTTACTTTCCCCTGAGTGATAGGGGGACAGAAGTTGTCATGAAATAATCATTAGCAAAGGCAAACAGTGAGACCTGAAGTAACAATAAAGAAAAGCAAACTCAGTTTATAATTACCATCATAACACCTAAAGTCTAAGGGCTAGGTGAAGTTAGTGTGCTATAGCTAGCTTGTAGCTAGACCTGGAGGAACCATGAACAAAATTAAACTTAGTTTAGAATTACCACCAAAATAGCTAGCATAAGCAAGGTTGTGGTTAGACCTGAAGTAACCATAAACAAAGGTAAATTAGTCTAAAATTACACTTAAAATAGTAGATCTAGGCTAAATCCACTCAGCTATAGCAATTTCAGTTATTATCTTTCTGCTGACCATAGGAAAAGAAATGGCAAGGGACCTTTCTTTTGCCTACTCTGTAACAGTCTTAAAAGCTGGCACCGCTCCTAGTGGCCAAGGTCCACAGTTAAAACCAACATCAAAAGCCCATTTAAAAAACTAGAGCAATTGTCCTGTGACATACTGGGAAACACCCTTAAGGAACCCCCAAGACAATCTCAGGGCCTACCCAGAGCTGAGAAGGAGCAAAATTTCAAGGTACTACCAAGGGTGGGGCTCATGCATTGCTAACAAAGGCATTTTCAGTTTCTAAGGCATTATAAAGCATCACACAGAACCAAAATGAGGACAGTAGTAGTTGGAAGATTAAAGGCACTTCTAATTTAAAGGAGTTAGCTTGTGGACTAAGGAAACAAAACATTGAGTGATATCCATTCTAAACTCATAGAGAGAGCTTGGTAAACCCATGGCAGACTCCTACTTGACTCAGGCCACATGTCCCGTGGGAGCCTATCCAAGAAACCCTTTAAAATGGCAGAATGAAAAGAGAGCACAGACAGGCTATAAGAAGTTTAGACTCACCAGTCCTTGCCAGGTTTTGAAGAGAAGTACCTGCTCCTAGAAATCATGGCTGCTGCTCACCAAATGAAGCTGGGGAAGTGTAGGTATCCTCTAGATTCTTGGCTATGTTGCATAAAAGAATGTAAAAACATCAGTTTAGTTAGGCCAGTAAAGAAAATTTATTGGGAAATGGGGTAAAGAACAGAGCTTGCTGAGAAATGGGAAAGAAGGATGGAAATACACACCAAAATTTGGTGCAGGCATCTCTAACCAGAGCCTTCTTATGTTGTTTTTGTCACACTTCACCACTTTATATTTTGCATGTCCACTGTCAGGAAATATACCTTTTTCTTGTTTATTTTTTTGCTGACTCTTGTAGAAAGTAAAGGCTACTGTTGTTTATTGAGGATACACTACTACTGTATTTTGCACTTACCCATTAAGTTACTCTTACTGCTAGTTTTCATTTATCCATACTATTCCAAGGCACTCTTTCCTGCTTTTCCTACCAACCTGTAGAACTCCCTTTATTAATTCTTGTATGGCTGGGCACTTATTGATGAAGTCTCTCAATTTCTGTTTATCTGTGAATATTTTAAACTCTCACTTTTTAAAGACATCTTTTGTATGTGAAGAAACACTTTTCTCGTGCTGCTTTCAGAATTCTGACTTTTTTTTCCAGCATTTGATATTGTGGTTAATATGTGTCTCATAGGTCGATTAGGATTTAATCTGTAATACACTGTGCTTCTTAGATAAACATATTTTTTTCCTTTCATAAGAGTTTGGAAATTTTCTGTCATTATTTCTTCAAAATTTCTCCTGCAACTTTTCCATTCTCTTCTACTTCTAGGACATCTATGATGCATATATCTGTGTGCTTCATGCTGTAACTCAAATCCCTGAGACACTGTTCTATTTTTGCTATTGTTTTACTATATATTCTTCTTTCTGTATGATTTTGTTTTTCCTGTCTTCCAGTTCAGTGATTCCTTATTTTGCCTGTTCAAATCTGCTGTTGTATGCCTCTACTGTATTTTTATCTCCATTATTATGCCTTTCCTTCCCATAATTTCTATGGTGTTGCTGTTGACTGGCTTTGGGTTAAGGTTCTTCTTTTATGCTTAGTCCAATTTATTATAGACCTTTAAAACAGTCTGTGATTTTTAAAATCAGATTTTCTCAGCTCTTCTACATCTGATTCTTGCCCTGCATATATGATACAATTTTTAAGATTTCACATTTTGAGTAATTGTTTCACCACCAGGAGAAAGCTTCCTTTATTCTGTTCCTTCTCTACTAATCTGATCCATTCTGTTTAATTTTGATAGGATCTTTTCCCACTTGTATCATTTGCTTAAATTTTCTTCTTCATTCATTGCCTCATTTTCCTAATCTTTTGAGTTTTTGGAGCCTTCCTGTCTCACAGAAATTCAGTTTAACCCTCAAATTTTTTTGAAGCTTTTCTTTCTCCATTTTTTCCCCTGTTATGGTATCCAACCCTGGTAAGTCAGAGGGTTCCAATCCATGAATTCTGATCACACCAGAAAAATCCATTTTGCATTTAGTTGGTCCAACCAACAGAAACCACATTGAGTGAGCGCACCACTTGCCAAGAGCAGTATTATTTCAGTCTCTCTCTCTCTTTTCTTTTCCTCCTGGAGGAACTTTTGTATGAAACACTCCTCAGTGGCTTGTTGCTGCCCTTGTTCTCTGTGGTCTTGGATAAGACTGAGGTTTAAACTCACTGCTATAAGTGGTTCTATATTCTATGTCCCCCATGGGAAGTGAGAGAGATATGGTCTCCTGTGCCCTGAACAACGTCCAAGCTGTGTGGGACTGAGTGTGAGAGAGAAATGTCACTGGCATGTCCTGGATGGAAGGTTCCTAGCTGATATTTTTCTCTTTTTTTGGATTCAGCATTTGTGGTCCTTCTCCAATTTCAACATCCTCCAGAGTTCTAAGCAAGTAGGATTTATCTTTTAATTCTCTTTATCTACAGAGATGTTATTTTAGGGGATGTCTTACATCACCATGTTGATGATGTCACATGTTCTAGTGTATTTTTAAATTTCCATTATTTTGCCTTTTATCCCTTTAATTTCTTTTATGTTTCTTTTTAAAGTTTCTAATTCATTTTAGTGTTTGCATATTGTTTTCTTCATATCCTTTAACTTTATATGCACCATTAGTTGACTTCTATCCATAATATCCTTCATGTCCTTGAATTGTTTTAAGGTATCTGTTTGAATTTCTTTGAATAGTTATTCCAAAGACTGTGTCTCCACTGAAGTTTTAATTTTTTCCATTGACTGGGAAATCTTATTGTTGACTAATATGAATTGTAATTTGGTGCCAGTTTCTGTGCATTTGATTATTTTGATGTGTGAACTCTGAAGGCCATTTTCTCTCTCTTGCATAGGGATTTACTGTAGTTTGGCTAAGTGTTAAATCTCTTATTTGATGTTTGGTCAATCTTATACTGGACCTTTAGAGTAGCTCATGTTTAATTTTTCTGATTTCCTCAGATATTCTTTACGTTTTTATCCTGGAAGTGTAATACAGCTATTAAGATTTTCCTTTTATGTGTAATTGTTTCACCTCTGGGAGAAAGTCTCCTTCCCTCCATTTTTTTCTCCTTGAATCCTGATCTGTTTTGTACGCTCTTGTACAGAATTTTCCCCCAGCTTTGTCAATTGTTTAACTTCTATCCCTCAATCAGTGTCTCCTTTTAATTACACCTTTAGGTACTCAGATTTGTCCTGAATTTCAGCAGTTCAGTTTCCTCCCTTTTTACACATGAGGCTTTTCTGCCTCTGACTACTTACCCATTTACCGATCTTGATGATCAAAAAGGTATGTTTATTAGCTGTTCAAGCAATCAGAGACTAGTTTTAGAATGTGCACCTCTTGCCAACAGTTCTACTGAGGTCTATTTTATTTCCTGGGGTCTCTTTTGTATGCCCTTTCTCAGCCACTTCTGCTATGCCCTAGGTCCCTGTGGAATTGTGTCCCTGTTCTGGATATGTGTGGGGTTCTAACTGTATGATGTGAGTGGCTTCATGGTCTGGAACATTGACAGGAGTTTCCTTAGCCATATGCCTTTATGAGACTCCTAGGGTATATGGGACTGATTAAGGATGAGCTGTCTAGACTGATTGATCTGGCCACAGTTGTATCATTTTTTGGTTTATTTTCATTTTCTTCAATTTGGCTTGTGTGGAGACCTTCTCCAGTCTCTGTCCTACACCAGAGTTCCAAGCAAATGGGATGTGCCCACATATTAGTTGTTCCTGAGGAGAAGCTTTTCCAGAGGATACCTTATGCAGCCATTCTGACGACATCACAGCCAAATAGCTTTTGATTATGTGAGTTAAGTCTATTGATAATTACTGTATTAGAAATTATATCTGAGAACTTAAAAATATGTTAGTTAATTAGTTAAAGTCTTAGCAATATTAAATCCACTACATGTTGATATATAGGATATTATATGAAAAATAAATATATTTTATAAAATAAACATAGTGAGAAGAATAGCTTAATAAAATACAGCTGGATTCTTACAACTTTTTCTGCCTTTAAGAGTTTGAGATTGCTGCTTTTACTGATGTATGTGAAGAAAATTTTTTTCTCACACAAGATATGTAGTTGGAAAAGGGAAGTATATTTTGCTAACATTTCAGGAAAGCTGTGGATATTCTTTCATACTTTGCAAAACTAGGCAAACAGTAGTTTCTTAAAGATAATATGTAATTTGAAATATGAACATGTCAGTGTATGTTTTCTACCCATGACTTTAAAAAACATTTGTCTGTCATTTACCCTGAAAGTATTATTATTATTATTTTTTAAGATTTTATTTATTTATTCATTTATCCCCCCCTTGCTGCCCGTGCTCACTGGGTCAGCCAACCACTCCGTGCGGGCGGGCTTGCCTTCACCAGGAGGCCCCGGGAACCGAACCCGGGCCCTCCCATATGGTAAACGGGAGCCCTACTGATTGAGCCACAGCCGCTTCCCTGAAAGTATTATTTTGCAAATGTATGATTTTGTAGTTTGGAAAGAATTTGTTCACTGAATTTGTAGAACCTCTGTATAGCAATACATTTCATTATACAGTTTCAAGAAACACAATTGTTAATATTGTTACTGATGCCATCAGATATGTCATTTTGTATGGGAATCTCTCAAGTTCATTTTGTTTTCCAAAATTTATTTTTTCTTGAATGTTCACTAATATCATTGGCTATAAATACTTTCAAATATTTTCATTGAAGTGACAGCTTCACTCTTAAATTTTTAGAATATGTTTGCTAAATACCCAAGTCTGAATGACGTGACAGTCACTCTTTGAAATAGTAGTGGTCTTCCATGAAAATAGGCAGATAGTTCTGCTTGAAACTCAAACAAATGCAAAATGGATTCTCCTAAAGCCAACTATCATGTTTCAGTGTATAGAAGTCGATCACACATACTTAACATTTCATTAGAAAGAATATTAAAAAGAATTGCTATAAAACCTCAATATTTCATGAATTTTGAGTTTTTATTTTTGCATCAAAGACATTCTTAAGTGAACTTTTTAAAATTTTCAGACAGTTCTTAGTAGTGAAGAATCCTATTATTAATACATTATACTCCATTTGTATGAAATATCTTAAATAGGCAAATCCAAAATATGCACCTATAGGAAGAATGAAAGAAATCATTCTTAATTCTGTGTGAAAGGGTTCTATTTATGGCCAGATTCATGCTAAGTTATCAGCAGTTTCACTCACCATTGCTTTTGTACCATCAGTCCAAGTAGCAACAAGTAAAAAGGACATATAAACTCTGGGAAAAAATATTAAAATATTTGATTTTAGAACCCTTTAAAAGAATCTCAGTGACTCTGGGGGTTCTGAGGACCTCACTTGTGATATTGCCTTTCTGAAAATTGGGACACAGACACGCTAAACAGTAACACTGAAATTCTAGTTAATGATTTCAACAAATGTTTGAAAATAAAATAAAGGGAAATATTAAGATCACTTTGAGGAAATTAGATTAATAAATTATAGGAAAATGTTTATTTCCTATCAGATCCTGAAAGAAATTGATACTCTTCATTTCTGACAGTCAAAAAGAAGTGTTACTAATATAAAATTTTAACAGGCAATATCTAGAATCATTGCCAAGTTTATATTCTATATAATTTTGTTTGTCTAAAAATAATGAAATATAAGCAGGACAGAGAAGCTCAGGAATTTGGCACCTTGTCTGTGGGCCTTACTCTGGAATTTATGTTCCACAGTGTAAGAGACTTAGACTCATTTATATTCTCGCTAAACATGGCTCTTCAGCACCTTTTATTTGAACCTCTAATTAGCACTATACTTGTTAACTATATGTCCCAGAGACTTAAATCTTTGGACTCTTCCTGTGCCATGAAGTCCTGAATCTCATTAGAGTTGCAACACATACTCCCCAGTTCATTGGACACACCCAGGATAACTATCAAGGCATTGATGATGGACAACACCCATCCCAAGGAACAGAGTGTCTGCAACTTCAAGCAAGATAGTTCCATCCATCTGCCCCGAGAAACATAGGTACCCTCTCAATAAGGAACAGAGTGGGCATCATGATCCCAAAATCCTCAAGATTGTGGAAAGAACAATGGATTAAAATAGGCTTATTATTATTTTATTATAGACTGATTGTTATTCTGGCAATGGAAGAACTTTTATCATTGATATAAAGGCAGTGATCACCAGAGGATGTCAGGGGAAGGAAAGGGGAGAATAGGTGTTATATTACATTTTTAAGATATTGTTATTGTCTTGCATGACACTGTAATGACAGATACAGGCCATTATATATTTTTCATAAAGTAAAAAACTTTGTGGGATGGAATGTAAGCTATAATGTAAACTATAGTCCAAGTATAGTAGAAATGCATCAATATGTGTTCCTCAATTTTAATAAATATACTACACTAATGAAGGTTGTTGATATAGGAAAGTGTGGGAAGGGAGGGGGTGGGGATATGAGAATCTCCTATACTTTTTATGTAACATTTATACAATCTAAAGCTTCTTTAAATATAATAATTAAATTTTAAAAAAATAATGAAATCTTCAGTATCTATTTCATTTATAATGTTTTGATATGTATTGATTTTACTTCTAAAGATCAAATCAAATGAGATTCATGATACTTCTAGAAAAACAAGTATTTGCAACACCATGGTTTCTAGTCTTTTAGAAAATGTTCTATTAAAAATATTCTATACTTGAGTCTTTCTGCCACCCATATTTATAAGTGTTTTAATTTTACCTACCCTTCAAGGCAGTGATAAAATATTCTTATCTCCTGAAAAACTTCCAGATCTCTTCAACCAGTACACTGAATTCACTTAGCTACATTTTGATAACCACTATTTTGACACTTCCTATTCTGCTTTATAGAATAAGAATATTTTAATGTACCCTCTGCCCCCTTCTATTGTAAGCTTATCAAATCCAAGGATCGTAGCTTACCAAAATTAAAAAATAAAAATGCACATGACCCTGTAAAATGTGTTGGTGTATTTCTTGATCTGTCATCACCTTTTGATTATTTTGTTAAAATATTTATAATTTATAAATATTAATTCCACTCATACATTTCCTGAAAAAAACTTTTTATTTCAATCTAAGTTTGAGATATGGCAATTTAACTATCTTTCTTGAGGCACTAGATGGTAAATTTAAAGCAAGACACTAATATTACTCATTCACATAGAATTACAACTGTTTGTTTTTCCCTCTTAATCTTATAGATGTATATATATATATATGCTATTCTCCATGTAACCATTTACTTTACTATTTGTTATTTATGACCTTTATTGAGATATAATTCACAAACATAAAATTAGCCATTTAAAGTGATGATGAAGGATGTTTGTGTGGGATGTTGTGGGAGGTGTGGGAGGTGGGGAACATGGGAATCCCTGTAATTTCTGTGTAATATCTAGGTAATCTAAGCACCTTTAAAATATATATATAAAACATTTATGTGAGCAAATGCACATATATGCACATATATTTATATATCATTTTACAAATATTGGTATGTATTGTGAAAAATTTGATTTTTACCCACAATAAAAAATATATATATATTTAAAAAGTGAACTATTTGTTTTTTAATATATTTATAAAGTTGTGCAACCATTACTACTGTTTAAACCCATAACATTTGCATCACCCCAATAAAAAATCCCATACATATTTGCAGTCATCCACCATTACCTCTTCCCACCAACCCCTGGTAAACAGTAATCTAGTTTTGTTTGAAAAGATATGACTATTATGAAAATTTCATAAAAATGAAATTATATAAAATGTGGAATTTTGCATATGGCATCTATCATTTAGTATAATAGTTTGAAAATTCAACCATGTTGTAGCAGAAATAAATACTTCATTTTTATGGCAAAATAATATTATAAAGGTTGGGGCAAGATGGTGTCAGTTTTAGTGAGCACTCAACATCTCTTTCACAAATGACAGTTGAAGGGGGACAGGTTTCTGCTCGGGTGAGCTGTTCTGGAAGCCTGCAGAGCAGGAGCCTTTGGGGCATTGATCTGGAGGGAGCTGCAGAGGGAGATAGATTGCTCAAGATAAAACCATGGGTTTTTAGCCCTGTGTCTGGAAGTCACAGATGGCTAAGCCCCACACTCAGGGCGAGGGGCCAGGGTGAGCCCAACACTTGCCAGCCACCTAACAAGAGGGAGTATTTCTGAAGATTCTGACAAGGGGTGGAGAGGGGTTCCCTTTTGTGGATTTGGTTGCCTGGAACCCCCTTGAGCTTTGGGGAGCACACTGACCAGCTTGAAGTGAAACCAGGCTGAGGGGAAAGGTGATTCTGCTGAGGCAGCCTGATTTACCTAATCACCCTGGCATACAGAGGCTTGGCCTGAGAGAGGGTGGAGTCAGCCAATTTAATAGTACTGTGTTGAGGACTTTCAGAATTTCAACTCCCTTAAGGGAATCAGGCAGTGGGAAGTGCATAAAGAGTTTCCAAGAACTAGAGTGGACTTGATGGTATTCTGTTGTTCACATATGGTGATTCTAGCAATGGAAGAAATTATAACAATGAGGTGGAGCCAGTGGCCACTTGACACTTTTGGGGCAGAGAGGGGATGAGCTGTTGAAATACAGGGGCTTCTTTGGGATTTGGAGGTTGTCCTGAGTACTGTTGTGGCAACAGATGTAGGCCATTTTAAATCAGCATACACCACTCAGAAATGTGTGGGAGAGAGTGTGGTCTACGATGTGAACTGTGGTCTATGGTTGGTGGCAAGGCCCCAGGATGTGTAAGTCCATTGAGGGTGGTGGGCCACACTTGTGGGAGATGTTTGTGTGGGATGTGGTGGGAGGTGTGGGAGGTGGGCAACATGGGAATCCCAGTGGGTTCCGTGTAATATTTTGGGTAATCTAAGCACCTCTTAAAATATATTTTTATATATATATAAATAACATTTGTGTAAGCAAATGCACATATATGCATATATATTTACATATCATTTTGCAAATGTTGGTATGTAATGTGAAAATTTTGATTTTTACCCACAATAAAAAATAAATAAATTATAAAAAATAAAATAAAATAAAATAAAATACAATAAAATAAAACAAAAAGAGTTTTCAAGAGCCTATTTGGTATCCCCTGGGAATAGGAGGTGGTCTAGAAGAGGCTTGAAAATCATTTTGATGCGGTGGTGTTCTCAGCCATCACAGTCCCATTTGAATTTCAAAAGGAAACTTAATCTGACCAGTAGAGAGGTATCTTCTCATACAGCCTGCTGAATCTGGCTGCCTTAAGAGAGTAAAACCTGCCCAGGGGAAAGTGAATGAATAACTTTCTGAAGAACTAACTGACCCAATTAAAAGGTAGCTCAGTGGAGGAATTTCTGCATTGAATATACGAGGTCTATAGTTTGATTCCTGGCTCCTCTAAGAGTAATGATCCACTGGGATAACGAACTTACAGATGATACCTTAGGACAGTGAAAACATAGTCATTATTTTTGTAATAGCTTCTTTTGGGTCCCTAATTTTTCATAAAAAAAGGCTTACTTAAAAAAAATTAACTTCGGGAAATGGATGTGGCTCAAGAGGTTCGGCGTCCATCTACCATATGGAGAGACCGGGGTTCGATCCCCGGTACCTCCAGGAAAAAAAAAAAATTAACTTAGTTGACTCACCAAAACCCACCTCAAAACCTGCAGAGAAGAGCCTGCTGGATAATTGATTGATAAACACAGGCAGCCTGAGAGGCTCCACAAAGGCCCAGGAAGGAATACTGTTCTTTCTTAACATTGTTTAACTGCTTGCTAGTGTGTTTGTTTGTATTTTTTTTTTGGAAATCAAAAGTTTCTTTATTTTTTTTTTTTATTATGGGTAAAAATCAAAATTCTCACAATACATACAAACATTTGCAAAATGATATATAAATATATATGCATATATGTGTATTTGCTTACAAAAATGTTGTTTATATATATATATATATACATATATTTTAAGAGGTGCTTAGATTACCCAAAATATTACACGGAACTCACTGGGATTCCCATGTTGCCCACCTCCCACACCTCCCATCACATCCCACACAAACATCTCCCACAGTGTGGCCCACCACCCTCAATGAACTTACACATCCTGGAGCCTTGCCACCAACCATAGACCACAGTTCACACTGTAGACCACACTCTCTCCCACTCAGTTCTGAGTGGTGTGTGCTGATTTAGAATGGCCTACATCCGTTGCCACAACAGTACTCAGGACAACCTCCAACTCCCAAAGAAGCCAGTGTATTTCAACTGCTCATCCCCTCCCTACCCCAAAAGTGTCAAGTGGCCACTGGCTCCACCTCATTGTTATAATTTCTTGCATTGCTAGAATCACCTTATGTGAACAAGAGAATACCATCAAGTCCACTCTAGTCCATAGTTCTTCCCCCAATCCTGAGGGGACTGGGATGGTGATGTCCACTCAAACTCCAAGTGAGAGAGGGCTTATATCCCATGGATATGGTGGGTGGGATGATCCTGCCTGCAGATGCAGGACCTCTCCATTCCCTGGGATGGACATTTCCCATCGTTGTCTCCTCATATATTTTAAAGGCATTTCCTTTGCTTTTTTGCCCATTTTTTGAATGTCCCAATCCACTAATTATATTTTATTTTGTTTTGTTCTTTGTTTGATTATTTGTTTTTTTTCTCCTCTTTTTTTTTCCCCCTGAGTTTCCTTATGTTTGTCTCTTGCATGTACACTTATCACACTTGTTTCTTTTTCCTAGTAAGTGTATTTGATTATTTTATGGACTAAATGTTCATGGAGGATTTGGATCACAGAAGGGTTACAATGGGTACTGCGGGGGATTATTGGGGGGGGGGTTCGTGGGGATTGGTTCATCCGAATATACATGAAAGATATACAAAATCATTCAAAGGATCGGGGGATGGGGCATGGTCACGGTGGGTGTTTGTTTTTTTGGTGGTGTTGTTTTGTTTGTTTGTTTTGTTTTGTTTCTTGTTTTTATTTCGTCTTTCATCCCCCCCCCATTTTTTTAAATTAGGGGCTGCTAGTTTGTTTCTTCTTTGCTGTACTTCTTCTTCCTTGAGTTCCCATTTTCTGTGTATACTGATTTGTCTACTAATGCTATCACTCTTCCTTCCTTCATTTTCTATCTTCTGTTTTCTGTTTTGGTTCTTACATTCCACATTTTTTTATTAGTCTTCAACTTTACTGGTTTTTTTTTATTAACATTTTTTCTTTCTGTTCTTTCTTTCCTCTTCCTCTCTCTATTCATCATTCTGGTCTTTTAAACCATTTCATATATTTTTCTCTATTTGGTTTCCCATTTCATTGTAGGTATTCCACTTTTTTTTCCTATTACTCTAAACTGCTTACATGAGTTAAATATTCATTTTACTAAGTATTATACAGACCCTCTTCTAACTTTTATTATTATTATTATTAACCTTTTTCTTTTCTTACTTCCTTCAATTTCTCTGGGCTTAATCATTTTCCTTCAAGGGAATATAGAAAACAGCAAGGAAACAGAGCAAGAAGAATAAAGTGCCAAAGAGAAAACTTAACACACACACACAATCAGCAGCAAAACAAAAATCCAGAGTAGAGAGAGAAGCTAATCAACTGAATAAACCAATCAAGATAAATGATGACCAGAAGGCAACAAAAATTACAAACCGTACTGAGAAACAGGAAGACATGGACCAGTCCAATGAACAAACTAAAACCAGGAAGAGATGCAGTACATTGAACAACTAATCAAAGCTGTCCAAACAAATATCATGGACCAACTTAAAGAAGTGGAGGAAGACATTAAGGATATTAAGAAGACACTGGGACAACATACTGAAGAAATTGTAAACATACATAAAAAGATAATGGACATGATGGTGATGAATGGCACAATCCAAGAAATAAAATAAAACCCACAGGAATCACATGACAGCTGATTTGAACAGGCAGAGAAAGAATTAGTGATGTTGGAAACAGTACATCTGAATTCAGACAGATAGTAGAACAAATAGATAAAAAGATAGAAAAAATTTAGCAGGGACTTAGGGATTTATACAACAACACAAAACGCACAAACATACACATTATAAGCATCCCAGAGGGAGAAGAGAAGAAAAAGGGAACAAAAGGAGTGTTGAAAGAAATAATGGCTGGAAACTACCCAACCCTATTGAGGGAGATGGACGTACATGTCAAGGAAGCACAGCACACCCAAAACAGTATAAACCCTAAGGGACTGACTCCATGACATATACTTGTCCAATGCTCAAGACAAGAAGAAAATACTCAAGGCAGCAAGAGAAAAGAGAACCATCACATATAAGGGAAGTTCAATAAGATTAAGTGCTGATTTCTCATCTGAAACCATGGAGGCAAGAAGACAGTGGTATGACATAGTCAAGGTACTCAAAGAAAAAACCCCAGCCATGAATTCTTTATCCAGCAAAGCTGGCATTCAAAAATGATGGACAGTTTAAAGTATTCACAGACAAACAGAAATTAAGAGAGTATGCCAATAAAAAACCAGCCCTTCAAGAAATACTAAAGGAAGTTTTACAGGTTGAAAGCAAAACACATGAGAGAGTGTTGGAGGAGAGTGTAAGAACAACAAAAAAGACAAAAAGAGAAATAATAACAATATATGACATTTATAACCCCAAAGAAAATGTCTGATATAAGAAATTCCTTGAGAGTATTAACACTGAATGTTCAATGGATTAAACTCACCAGTCAAGAGACACAGAATGGCAGAATGGATAAGGAAGTATGAACCATCTATATGTTGTCTACAAGAAACCCACCTTTGAACCAGGGATTCAAGGAGGCTAAAAGTGAATGGCTGGAAAACAATTTTACAACCAAACAATGACCAATAAAGGGCAGGAGTAGCTAAACAAATATCAGACAAAATAGACTTTAAATGCAAGGGTATTGTAAGAGACAAAGATGAACACTATATATTAGTGAAAGGAGAAAACTTTCAAGAAGGAAGGATAGTCATAAACATTTATGCACCTAACATGCATGCTTCAAAATACATGAGGCAAACACTGGAAAAACTATGTGAAGAGATAGATGTCTCTACAATTACAGTGGGGGATTTAGTACACCATTATCACCACTAGACAGAATATCTTGACAGAAAATCAATAAAGAAACAAAGACTCTGAATAATACATTAGAGGATCTGGACCTAATAGATATATACAGAATGCTACACCCAAATGCAGCAGGATATACATTCTTCTTGATGCGCATTTAACATACTCCGATATAGTCCACATGATGTCACAGAAAAAAATTCATTGAATTCAGAAAGATTGTGATTATACAAAGTAATTTCTCTGACCACAATGGAATTAAATTGGAAATCACTAAGAGCCAGAGA
Source organism: Tolypeutes matacus (assembly GCA_026826555.1). Lineage (NCBI taxonomy): Eukaryota > Metazoa > Chordata > Mammalia > Cingulata > Chlamyphoridae > Tolypeutes > Tolypeutes matacus. Next base: position 2,475,804 of record JAKSZT010054175.1, read on the forward strand.
ACCATATTAGGCACAAAGATATGGAAGTTAAACAACACACTCTTAGACAAACAATGGGTCAAGGAGGAAATCTCAAAAGAAATCAGTAACTACCTTGAAAGGAATGTAATTGACAATACAACATATCAAAACCTATGGGGTGCAGGAAAAGCAGTACTGAGAGGAAAATTCATAGCCATAAATGCATTATATCAAAAAGGAAGAAAGAGCTAAATTTGAAGACCTAACCACAAACCCGAAGGAATTGGTAAAACAACAACAAACTAACCCCAAAGGAAGTAGAAAGAAGTAAATAATAGAAATTAGAGCAGAACTAAATTAAATAGAAAATAAGAAAGCACTAAGAAAAATAAACAAAAACAAAAGCTGGTTCTTTGAGAAAATCAATAAAATTGACTAAACCTTAGCCAGACTAACAAAGAAAAAGAGAGAGCAGATGCAAAAACACAAAATAAGAAATGAGAAGGGGATATCACCACTGAACCCACAGAACTGGAGAATACCATAAGAGGATACTTTGAAAAATTATATTCCAATGAGAATGATAATCTAGAGGATATGGAAAAATACCTAGAAACTCACAAACAGCCTACATTGACAAAAGAAGAAATTGATGAAATCAACAGTCTAATTACAAGTAAAGAGATACATTCAGTCATCAAAACCTCCCAAATAATAAGAGCCCAGGACCAGAGGTTTCACAGGTGAATTCTACCAAACACTCCAGAAAGAGCTAACACCAATTCTTCTTAAGCTCTTTTTTTTTTCTTTTTTTTTTTTATTATGGGTAAAATTCAAAATTCTCACAATACATACAAACATTTGCAAAATGATATATAAATCTATATGCATATATGTGTATTTGCTTACAAAAATGTTATTTATATATATATATACATATATTTTAAGAGGTGCTTAGATTACCCAAAATATTACACGGAACCCACTGGGATTCCCATGTTGCCCACCTCCCACACCTCCCTCCACATCCCACACAAACATCTCCCACAGTGTGGCCCACCACCCTCAATGAACTTACACATCCTGGAGCCTTGCCACCAACCATAGACCACAGTTCACACTGTAGACCACACTATCTCCCACTCAGTTCTGAGTGGTGTGTGCTGATTTAGAATGGCCTACATCCGTTGCCACAACAGTACTCAGGCTCTTTTAAAAAATAGAGGTAGAAGGAACATTGCCTAACTCATTCTATGATGCCAATATTACCCTACTACCAAAGTCAAACAAAGATGCCATAAAAAAGGAAAATTACAGACCAATTTCTCTAATGAACCTAGATGCTAAATTCCTCAACAAACACTTGCTAATCGCATTCAACAACATATCAAACAAATTATACACCATGACCAAGTGGTTTTCATCTCAAGTGTGCAAGGATGGTTTAACATAAGAAAATCAATTAATGTAATACACCACACAAACAGATCGAAAGAAAATAATCACATGATCATCTCTATAGATGCAGAAAAAAACATTTGACAAATTATGGTACTCTTTCTTGATATAAACACTGCAAAAGGTAGGAATACAAGGAAACTTTCTGAACATTATAAAAGGTATATATGAAAAACACACAGATAACAATCTCTTCAATGGTGAAATCCTAAAAGCTTTCCTCCAAAATCAGGAACAAGACAGGATATCCACTATCACCACTCCTATTTAACATTGTCTTAGAAGTACAGGCTTCTAGGGAGTGTGTGAGTGTTCATCCTGTCATAATGTGTTGTATCAGTGGGTGGAAACCTACATAATGAGCAGGAAGGAGATGGATTCACATCTTTGGGAGAACCATTTCATTCAGAATTAGACAGGTGGAGGTCTCTCAAGAGCAAGGGCAGTTCTTAATAGGGGAGGACAAACCAATGTGTCAAGACCTCTTGTTGCATGTAACTATGAATCTTGTCATCCAATGGGTGAAGCCAGGGCATCATCATGGACCCCGGGGGGATGGGGAAGGAGGAACAGAAAAGATCAAACAGGAGGTATTTAGTGGTCAGTGGAAATGTTTTTCATTACCTTACAGTGATGGACACAGGACATGGTAAATATCATCAAAATTTATAAAAGTGTATGGTCTAAAATGTAAAACATACTGTAAAATATTGACAATGTTTAGTAGCTAGGTTTCATGATCTGTATATCAGTTATAACAGTGACACCATCCACATACAAAAAGGTGTTAATATGGGGTGAAGAAAGGGGGAGAAGTTTGAGTATATGAGAGTCTCTTGTATTCTCTGTGTGACTTTGTTGTGACCTAACTTCATTGAAAACAAAATGAAAAATAATGAGAAACTAGGGAGTGAGAGGGGGAAGTTGCCACGGTACAGATTGGACACCAGATATTGCAGTTATAAATGGCAATATGTCAAAAGAACTTTTTAATATTTTTTTCATTTTTTAAATATCCCAAGCTTTCAATTTTATTTTTAGTGTTTTTTTTAAGTTTTCATGTATTTTATCCCTTACATTTAAACTTATCATAATTATATCATTTCCTACTAATTGTATTTGGATTTTGTATTGGCTTCATTTTTAAAGAAGCTTTGTATCACAGAAGGCTACAACTGAGGTGAGAGAGGATCGTTGATGGAGGCTGTCAGGAATGGGGATGCATGGGAGGAATTTCAACTGAAAATAAATACAAGGTATATAAAATTGTTCAGATGTTCATGGGGCATGGTCGCAGTGGGTGGAGGATCCTTCAAAAATGAAAGAATACAGAATTCCCATCCTGGAGAGTTCTGCCACATTCTTTAAGGGAGCAGCAACAGTCCCCCAAGTGCAGAGGCAGTGTGTGGCAAAAGAGGATGATCCACTGATGGGAACTTGTATTGATGATTAGCCTTATGAGTCTTTGCTCTTGAAATTGAAACTTACACTATTGTTATAGGATGCCTAAGGGTTGCCTCCTGAGAGCCTCCTTGTTGCTCAAATGTGGCCTTTCTCTAAGCCAAACACAACATATGAATGCACTACCTACCTCCCAGTGTGGGACATGACTCCAGGGTATGAGCATCCCTGGCACCAAGGGATTACTACCAAGTGCCAACTGGCAATATAATTGGAAAAAGACCTCAAATAAAAAGGGGGAAAATGTAAAGACAAATGAGTTCTTATGGTTAAAAGACTTCAAAGTGAGTCGGGTGGTCATCCTAGAGGTAATGCTTATGCATATCTCAGTAGGACCTCATAAGCTTCCAAAGTGGATAACACCCCAAATAGAGGGGCTCCCGGGGGCTCTGGAGACACCCAGGTCATATATCAGGGCGAATACCTCTGGAGTTTGGTGCCTTATCAGTGGGCCCTACTTTGGAATCTCTGCTCCTGAGAGTGACAGAGTTGGACTCAAATATGTCTTCCTTGCACATGATTCATCTGTCCCTTCTATGAAAACCTATGCATGGTGCTGTACTTTGTAGATGTGCATCCAGACACTGGAGTCTTTGGGCTGTCCATGTGCCAGCTGGGCCCGGAAACTCAGTGGAGCTGCAACTACTACTCTACAGCTTTATGGACTCAACCAGGACACCTGGTGGGGAGATGATGATGGACAACACCCATCCCAGGGAATGGAGAGAGTCTGCAGCTGCAGTCAGGATCATCACATCCATCTTGCCCATAGGATATAACCCCCTCTCGATTGGAGCTGGAGTGGATGGAACCATTCCAGACTCCTCAGGATTGGGGGAAGAGCTAAGGACTAGAATGGACTAATTGGTATTCTGTTAGAAACATATTGTGATTCAAGCAATGGAAGAAATTACATTAATGGGGAGCCAGTGGCCACTGGACACTCTGGGGGCAGGGAGAAGGAAAAGCAGTTGTAATACAGGGAATATTCAGGACTTGGGAATTATCCTGAGTGACATTGCAACAACAGATATAAGCCACTTTATGTCATCATATAAGATGCAGAACTGTGTGGGAGAGAGTGTGTTCTACAGTGAGAACTATGGTCCATGCTTAAAGGCAAAGCCCCAAGATGTATATATCAATTGCTGGTGATGTGTCACACTAATGAAGGATTTTTATGTGGGAAGTTGTGGGAGGTGTGGGAGATGGGGCATATGGGAATCCCTATTGTTTTTGTGTAATATTTATGTAATTTAAGTATCTTTTTAAAAAATTTTAAAAATTATTTTTTTTAAAAAAAGAAGTACTTGCTCAAACACTGAGGCAAGAAAAAGATCTAAGGCATCCAAATTGGAAAGGAATAAGTAAAAATGTCACTATTTGCAGAGGACATGATCCTATACATAGAAATTTCTGAGAAATCTACAACAAAGCTTCTAGAACTTAGAAATGAGTTCAGTAATTTCGCAGGCTATAAGATCAATGCTCAAAAATGAGTAACATTTCTGTACACCAATAACGAGCAATAGGAGGAGGAAATGAAGAAAAAAATACCATTTACAATAGTAACTAAAAAATCAAATACTTTGGAATAAATTTAACTAAAGACGTAAAGGAATTATATACAGAAAACTACACACCACTGTTAAAGGAAATCAAAGAAGACTTTAAAAAGTGGAAGAATGTTCCCTGTGCACGGATAGGAAGCCTAAACATCATCAAGATATCTATCCTACCCAAACTAATCAACAGATTCAATGCAATCCCAATAAAAATTAGCACTGTATTTTTAAATGAATTTGAAAGACTAACTACAAAATTTATTTGGAAGGGTAAGAGGCCCAAAATCGATAAAGACATATTGAAAAAGAAAAATGAATTTGGAGGTATCGCACTACCTGACTTTAAACCATACTAAAAAGCTACAGTGATCAAAACTGCATGGCATTGGTACAGGATAGACATACTGATCAATGGAATCAAATTGGGAGTACTGATATAGATCCTCACATATACAGACATCTGGTATTCAACAAGGCCACCAAGCCCACTCAATTGGGAGAGAATTGCCTCTTCATCAAATGGTGCTTGGAGAACTGGATATACATATCCAAAAGAATGAGAGAAGAACACCATCTCACACCTTACACAAAAATCAACTCAAGATGGATCAAAGATCTAAATATAACAGCCAAGAAGATAAAGACAGGACCTTGTAATAAGAAATGGTTTCATGAACTTCACACCCAAAGCATGAGCAGTAGAAGAAAAAATAGATAAATGAGATCTCCTCAAAATTAAAAATTTCTGCACCTCAAAGGACGTTATCAAGGAAATAAAAAGGCAACCTACTCAGTGGGAGAAAATATTTGGCAACTCTATACCTAATAGAGACCTAAAATCCTGCATATATAAAGAAATCCTACACCTCAAAAATAAATACACAAACTACCCATTGAAAAAATTGGCAACTGAAAAGACAGTTCTCCAAGGAAGAAATACAAATGGTGAAAAAGCACATGAAAAAAATGCTCAACATCATTAGCTAATAGGGAAATGCAAATCAAAACAATGAGATACCATCTTACACCCATTAGAATGGCGGTATTAAAAAAACAGCAGACTATAAGGGTTGGAGAGGATGTGGATGAATGGGAGCCTCATCCACTGCTGGTGGGATTGTAGAATGGTCCAGTCACTATGGAGAACAGTTTGGCGGTTCCTCAGAAAACTAACTGTAGCACTTCCATATGATCCAGTGGTTCGACTGCTGTGTATGTACTCTGAAGAACTGAAAGCACATCAATGTTCATAGTGGCATTGTTCAAAATTGCCAAAAGTTGGAATCAGCCCAGGTGCACATCAACAGATGAATGGATAAACAAAATGTGGTACATACATACAATGGAATATTTCTCAACTGTAAGAAGGAATAAAGTATTAACACACCGGATAACATGGATGAATCTTGAAGAGCTTATGTTGAGTGAAGCAAGCCAGGTATTGAAGAATGAACAGTACATGACCTCATTGATATGAATTAAGGAAATTGAGAAGCCTCAGAGAGCTATTGTCTGCAAGATAAGTTTACAAGAAATAGAAAGAGAAGAGAAGGTTGTGAGCCATCACCCATACAGACATAATCTATGGTATGTCTATGGTGTAGTTGCATATTGAAGGGACAGGAAAGGAGGATAGCAATATTATTGGGTTGGGTAGTGCAGAATTTACAGGTGGGTAGATTGGGAAGGGTGGGTTAGAAGGTTCAGGATACTCGGGGAAAGGTTGGGAGAGGGACCAGATGAACACTGGGGATTTGTGGGTTAGAGGTTGAAAGTACAGAGTTGGCAATGTTTTGGCAATATGACAAGGAAGGGACACTGGCTTAGGGTATTGGTTGGGGGCATCACTCAGGACATGGTGCAGCTGGAGTAGGCTTCTAGTGAGTGTGTGCATATTCATTCTGTCATAATACACTGTTTCAGTAGGTGGAGAGCCACATAATGAGCTGAAAGGGGTTGGAATCTCATCTTTAGGAGGACCGATTTTTTCAGAAATATATAGGTGGGAGTCTCTCAACAGCAAGGGCGGTTCCTAATAGAGGAGGACAAACCAGTGTGTTAAGACCCCTTGTTGCATATAAGTGTGAATATTGTCATCTAACGAGAGAAGCCAGGGGTCATCGTGGGCCCCAAGTGGGATGTGGTGGGAGGAATAGAATAGATTAAACAGGGGTAATTTAGTGGTCAGTGGAAATGTTTTGCATTAGCTTACAGTGATGGACACAGGACATGGTAAATATCATCAAAATTTATAAAAGTGTATGGTGTAAGATGTAAACCATAGTGTAAACCGTTGACAATATTTAGTAATTGTTTCAGTATCTGTATATCAGTTATAACAATACTACCACCACATATAAAAAGGTATTAATATGGGGTTGGAAAGGGGGAGAATGTTGGGTATTTGAGAGTCTCCTGTTTTCTGTGTTTGGTTTTGCTGTGACCTAAAACTTCTTTGAAAACAATCAGAAAAATAGTGAGACACTAGGGAATGAGAGAGGAAAGGTGCCACGGTACAGACTGGACACCAGATATTGCGGTGATGAAAGGCATAAGGTGAAAAAACGTTTTTAAAAAATATTTTCCACTTCTTAAATATCCCAATCTTTTAATTTAACTTAATTTTTTTTAAATAAATTTTTATTTTTTATTTTTTAAAATGTGCTTTGATTACATAAATGTTACACAAAAAATGTAGGGATTCCCATATGCCCCACCTCCCGCACCTCCCACAACCTCCCACATAAACATCCTTCATTAGTGTATCACATTACGTGCAATGGATAAACACATCCTAGGGCTTTGCCATTAATCATGGGCCATAGTTCACAATGTAGACCACACTCTCTCCCACACAGCTCTGCATGTTATATGATGATATAATGTGGCCTACACCTGTCGTTGCAATGTCACTCAGGACAATTACCAACTCCCAAAAGAGTCTCTGTATTATAATTGCTTTTCCCTTTCCCTGCCCCCAGAGCATCCAGTGACCACTGGCTCCGCATTAATGCTGTAATTTCTTCCATTGCTTGAATCACAATATGTCTATAAGAGAATACCAGGAAGTCCACTGTAGTCCATAGCTCTTCCCCCAGTCCTGAAGAGTCTGGGATGGTGATGTCCACTCCACCTCCAACTGAGAAGGGGCTTATATCCCTTGGTTAAGATAGGTGGGAGTATCCTACCTGCAGCTGCAGACTCTCTCCATTCCCTGGGATGGCCGTTGCCAATCGTCATCTCCCTGCCAGGTGTCCTGGGTGAATCCATTGAGCTGTAGAGTAGGAGCTGCACCTCCACTGAGATTCTGGGTCTAGCTGGCACATGGACAGCCCAAAGACTCATGGCTCTGGATGTACCTGCAAACTCTAGAACCATATATAGGCTTGAATAGAAGGGACAGATGAACCATGTGCAGGGAAGACATATTTGGGTCCAACACTGTCACTCTCAGGAGCACAAATTCAAAGTAGGGCCCACTGATGAGGCATCAAAGCCTGGAGCTATCCATGCTGGCATAGAACCTGGGTGTCTCCAGAGCCCTTAGGAGCCCCTCTAACTGGGGTTGATAACCACGTTGCAAGACTATGAGGTCCTACTGAGATGTGCATAAATGTTACCTCTGGGATGACCTTCCTACTCATTTTGAAGTGTCTTATCCATATGAACTCATTTGTCTTTACTTTTCCCTGCTTTTATTTGAAGTCTTTTTCCAGTCACATTGCCAGTTGGCACTTGGTAGTAATCCCTCGATGTCAGGGAGGCTCATCCCCAGGAGTCCTGTCCTATGCTGGGAGGAAGTTAATGCATTCATATGTGGAGTTTTGCTTAGAGAGTAGCCACATTTGAGCAATAAGTAGGCTCTCAGGAGGCAACCCTTAGGTACCCCATAACAATAGGCTAAGTTTCAATTTCAAGAGCAAAGACTCATAAGGCTAGTCATCAATAACAAGGGCCCATCAGTGGATCATCCTCCTTTGACAAACACTACCCCTCTATTTGGGGGACATTTGCTGCTCCCTTAGACAATGTGGCAGAGCTCTCCAGGATGGGAATTAGTATTCTCTTATTTTTTGAGTGATTCTTCACCCACTGTGACAATGCCCAATGAATACTTGAACAATTTTATATACATTGTATATATGTTCAGGTCAACTTCTTCCCATGCACCCCCTTCCCTGACACCCCCCACCAATGATCTTCTCCTACCCCAGTTGTAACCCTTCTGTGATGCAAAGATTCTTTCAAGATGAAGCCAATACATTAGCCAAATACAATTACTAGGAAATTGAAATAATAAAGATAAGTTTGAATGTAAAAATAAAATACATTAAAACAAAAAAATAACTAAAAATAAAATTAAAAGATTGGGATATTTAAAACTTGAAAAATATTTAAAAATTAAAAAAAAATTTCCCTTTAAAAACAACCTGAAAAATAGTGAGAAACTGGGGAATGTGAGGGGGAAGGTGCCACAGTACAGACTGGACACCAGGTATTTCAGTGATGAGAGGCAAAAGGTCAAAAAATGTTTTTTTTTATATTTTCCATTTTTTAATATCCAAATCTTTTAATTTTATTTCTTTCAATAAAAAAATTATGTATTTTATCTCTTACATTTAAACTAATCATTATTATTTCATTTTCCTATTAATTGTATTCAACTATTGTAATGACTTCATCTTCGAAGAAGCTTTGGATCACAGAAATGGGGTGGGGGAGGATCACTGGTGTGGGGTGTCAGGAATGGTGGATGCATGGGAGGAAGTTCACCTGAACATACATATAAGGTATATAAAAATGTTCAAATGCTCATGGGGCATTGTCAAAGTGGGTGGAGAATCATACAATAGTGAGAGAATACTGAATTCCCATCCTGGAGTGCTCTGCCACATTCTCTAAGGGAGCAACAACTGTCCCTCAAGTGCAGGGGCAGTGACTGGTGAAGGAGGATGATCCACTAATGGGCCCTTGATATTGATGACTAGCCTTATTAGTCTTTGCTCTTGAAATTGAAACTTAGCCTATTGTTATGGGATGCCTAATGGTTGCCTCCTGAGAGCCTCCTTGTTGCTCAAATGTGGCCTCTCTCTAAGCCAAACTCAGCATATAAATGCATTACCTTCCTCTTAGCATGGGACATGACTCCCAGGGATGAACTTCCATGGCACCGAGGGTTTGCTACCAAGCACCAACTGGCAATGTGACTGTAAAAAGATCTTGAATAAAAGGTGGAAAAGGTAAAGACAAATGACTTTATATGGATAAGAGACTCCAAATGAGTCGGGAGGTCATCTCAGAGGTAATGCTTACGCACAGCTTAGTAGGATCGCATAGAATCCCAAAGTGGATATCACCCCAAATAGTGGAAATAGTGGGTCTCCTGAGGGCTCTGGAGACACCCAGGTCTTATGTCAGGTGGATAGCTCCAGAGTTTGGTGCCTTGCCAGTGGGACCTACTTTTGAGTTTGTGCTCCTGAGAATGACACAGTTAGACTCAATAATGTCTTCCCTGCACATGGCTCATCTGTCTCTTCTATTCAAACTTATATTTGGTGCTGGAGTTTGTAGGTGTACATCCAGAGACTTGAGTCTTTGTGCTGTCCATATGCCAATTGACCCGGAACCTCAGTGGAGCAACAACTCCTACTCTACAGCTAATTGGAATCACCCAGGACATCTGGCAGTGAGATGATGATGGACAACAGCCATCCCAGGGAATGGTGAGAGTCTGCAGCTCCTGGCAGAATAATCCCATCCATCTTCCCCCTGGGATATAAGCCCCCTCTCTATTGGTGGTAGAGTGGACATCGTCATCCCATAATCCTCAGGATAGGCTGAAGGTCTATGGGCTAGAGTGGACTTACTGGTATTCTGCTATAGACATATTGTGATTCAAGCAATGGAAGAAATTACAACATTGATGTGGGGCCAGTGGTCACTGGATGCTCTGGGGACAGGGAGAGGGAAAAGCAGTTGTAATACAGCAGCTTTTTATGGACTGGGAATTGACCTGAGTGACATTGCAATGACAGATAGAAGCCATATTATATCATCTTATAGCATGCAGAAATGTGTGGGAAAGAGAGTGTGGCCTACAATGTGAACTATGGTCTGTGCTTAATGGCAAAACCCCAGGATATGTTTATTAGTTTTTATTAATGTGCCAAACTAATGAGGAATGTTTATGTGGGAGGTTGTGGGAGGTGTAGTAGGTGGGGCATATGGAAATCCCTATATTTTTTTGTGTAACATTTATGTAATCTAAGTAAAAGTAAAAAAATTAATAAAAAATTAAAAAGTAAAAAATTAATAAAAAAAACATAATAATAATAATATTATATGGTATGGATATACCGTGCTTTGTTTATCCATTCAACAGTTTATGGACAGTTCTGGTTGTTTACACTTTGTGGTTATCATGAATGCTGCCATGAATATTTTTGTGTAAGTATGAACATGTTTCTATTCTGGCTATATATCCAGGATAAAGTAAATATCTAGATGTGGAATTGATGTGTCATATGGTAGCACTATATTTAACATTTTTTCATTTTTTATTAGAGAATTTATAGGATTTCACAAAGATGCTAAAAGCAGAAAGTTCCCATATCACTATCTACCCAGCCCACAGAGTATTTCTATCAATAATACTTTACATTAATGTGGTCCATTTGTTACAACTGGTGAAAAATATTCTTAAATTTATACTCTTCCATAGAGGAATGCCCCAGGTTATTCATAGCTTGCATATCCCCCCACACTGGATGCCCTGCCAGTAACCCTCCTCTGTCATATTTGCCAGAAGAACATTCCAATCATAGTGATTTTAACCACAGACCTAAAAAGCCCCAGGGTCCACCTGTTTCTTTCTCCAACCCTTCCCCCAGTTCCATGGATAGTCAACATCTTGTCATAGTGTGTCATCTCAGTGGGTTGAGACCCACACAATAAAGCAGAAAATATTAAACTCCCATCCTTGGGGGTTCTGATATGTTCTCAATAAAACAGACAAGAATTCTTCAAGAACATAGGTAATGCCTAATAAAAGAAAACAGACCAATCTGTCAAGCCCTCAACATTATTTCAAGTAACTATGAATCATTTTCTTCAAAAATTGAAACTTAGTGGTTACCATAGGTTCCAAGGCAAGGGGAGGGAAGAATAGAATAGATGGAACGTAGGGCATTTTTAGGGAATTAGAGTTGTTCTTCATGATCTTGCAATAATGGATAACAGGGAATTTTAAATTTCTTCAAAACCTATAAAATTTTCTGGTGCAATATGTAAACCATAATGTAAACCATTGACCATGGTTAGTAGCAATGCTTCAATTACATAAATTGTAACTTATATACCATCTTAATGTAAAATGATATTAATAGGGGAGAGGGAAAAGGGGAAGGCATTGGGTATATGGGAATGCCCTATATTTTCTATGTGAATTTTCTGTAACCTAAATCTTCTTTGAAGATAAAATGAAAAAAAATAAGACATTGGGTGAATATATGGAAGAAATTGACATGATACATAGAAGATAACAGATATAACAGTGATGAAAGACACAATGTATAAAATTTTTATTTTTCAATTTTTTTATTTTTTATTTTTTAATTTTGTATTTTATTTGTTAATTTTTAAATTATTTCATTTTCTTAATAATTTTATTTGGTTATTTTGTTGGCTTCATTGTAAGAGAGGTCTTGGATCACAGAAGGGCCACAATTTTGGCAGGGTAGGATCACTGGTGTGAGGTGTCAGTGATGGGGCTTTGTGGGGAAGAGCACACTTGGGTCATGCCTCTAATGCATATGAATATGTACAAGAGTCATGGGACATTGTCTCAGTAGGTGGAGACCCACACAATAACCAAAAGAATAATGAATTCCCATCTTGGGATGTCCTGCTTCATTCTATAATAGAAAGTCAAGAATCCCCTGAGTACATGGTCAGTGCATAGGGAAGGAAGACAGAGCATTACAACAGACCCCTGATACTGATAACTACTTATGAAACTTTTCTTGTGAAGTTGAAACTTAGCCAAGTATATATGTTACCTAATATTTACCTCCTGAAAGCTCACTTTTTGCTCCAATGTGGCCTCTATCTAAGCCAAATTCAGCATATAAATGCACTACTCTCCTCCCCCCTCCCCCCAGTATGGAACATGACTCCTGAGAATGAGATTCCCTGACACCTAGGGATTATTACCAAATGCCAACTGGCAATTCATCTGGAAGAAGACCTTGACCAAAAGGGGGAAATAGTAAATACAAATGAGTTTTTATGGCTAAGAGATTTCAAAGTGCATCAGAATGTCATTCTAGAGGTTACTCTGATGCACATCTCAGCAGGGATTTATTTACTGCCACAGTAAACATAGCCTCAAACAGCAGGTGTCCTGAGGGCTATAGAGACATCTAGACACTATAAGCAGGGCAGAGAAGCTCAGAAATTTGGTACCCTGTCAATGGGCCTGAATTTGGGGAATTTATGCTCCCTAGTGTAACAGAGTTAGATTCATTTATTGTTTCGCTGAACATGGTCCTTCTACCCCTTTTATTTATTTTTTGTTCTTAATTCTGTTTTTTAAATATATTTTCTTATTTTTTAAAAAGAAACTTAGATTACATAAATGATACACAATAATATAGGGGATTCTCATATGCCCTGCACCTTAGCGCTCACACATTTTCCCACTTGAGCAACATCCTTCATTAATGTGGTACATTTGTCACAATTGATTAACCCATCATGGAGCACTGCCATTAAGTGATGATTATAGTGTACCTTGAAGTTTATACTCTTACCCACACATTTTTGCAAATTATTACAAGATATACAATGGTCTTTACCTGACACTGAAATTTCATTCAGGATAATTACCAAGTTCCAAAAATGCCCCCAAATTACACCTATTTTTCCCTCTCCCTCCCCTCCATACCTCCAGTGGCCACTGCCTCCAAATACGTGATAAAAGTTCTTCCATTGCTAGGATCACATTAAGTCTACAGTAGAACAACTGTAAGTCTGCTCTAGTCCATTTTCCATTCCCCAGTCTTGAGGATTCTGTGATGGTGATGCCCACTCCACCTCTAATTGAGAGGAAGCTTAGGTCCTATGAAGCAGATGGATGGGATTTTTTTGCTTGCACTTGCAGACTCTCTCTGTTCCTTGAGATGGTCATTGTCAGTCTTCTTCTCCTTGTTAGTTGTCTTGAGTGAGTCCAATGAATTGGAGAGTAGGTGCTGCAAGTCTGTTGAAATTCAGGGCCAAACTGGCATATGGACAGCACAAAGATTTAAGTCTCTTGGACATACAACTATCAACTCTAGTACTAATTTTAGGTGCAAATAGAGGGGCAGCAGAGCCTTGTGTAGGGAAAACACAACTGAGTCCAACTCTATCACACTGGTGAGCATAAATCCGAAAGTAGGTCCCACTAGTTGGGCTCCAAATTCCTAAGCTGTCTGCTCTGTCTAGAGTGCCTGGATATCTCCAGAGCCCACAGGAGCACCATTATTTCAGGTAATATTTACTTTGGCAGTCTATGTGTACATACTGAGACCTGCATAAGATTAACCTCTGGAATGACCTCCTTATTCACTTTGAAGTTTCTTAGCCATATAAACTCATTTGTCTTCACCCTTTCCCCTTTTAATCAAGGTCTTTTTTCAGTTCCATTGCTATGGTGCTTGGTAGTAATCCCTTGGTGCCAGGGAGTCTCATTCCCGGGTGTCATGTCCCAAGCTGGGGGGAAGGCAATGCATTTATGCAAGGAGTTTTGGATTAGAGAGAGGCCACATTTGAGAAACAAGGAGGCTCTGATGAGGCAACACTTAGGCACCCTATAATGCCTAAGTTTACATTTTGAAGTTTACATTTCAAAAGTAAAGGTTCATAAGTATAGTCATCACAGTCAAGGGCCAGTCAATGGTCTAGCCTCTTCTGCAAATAGTGAAATTTTTACTTCTTCCTTTCAAATTTGGATGCCTTTTATATCTTTTTCCTTTTTAAGAGCTTGAGCAAGTATTTCTAAGAAAATGTTAAATATGCATGGTGAAAGTGGTCATCCTTGTCTTTTTCTCCATCTTGGAAAGCTTTTAGGATTTCACCATTTAATATGATGTTAGCTGTGGGTTTTTCAAATATTCCTTTTATCATGTTGAGGAAGTTTCATTTAAAAAAATGATTTATTTATTTATGTATTTTTCCCTCTCTTTGTTGTTTTGCACTCACTGCTCTTTGTGTGTTCTTCTGTGTCTGCTTGTCTTCTCTTTAGGCAGCACTGGGAAATGATCCTGGGATTTTCTGGAGTGAAGAGGAAAGAGGCGCTCAGTCTCTTGTGCCACCTCAGGTCCCTGTTCTGCTGCATCTTTTATTGTCTCTCTTCTGTGTCTCTTTTTGTTGTATCACCTTGCTGCTCCAGCTCTCTCTGTGGGCCAGCACTCCATGCAAGCCAGCTCTCTGCTTGGGCCAGCTCATTGTACAGGCCATCTTGTTGCATGGGCCAGCTTGCTTTTCACCAGGAGGCCCCAGGAATCAAACCTTGGACCTCCTATATGTAGACCGGAGCCCAATCGCTCGAGCCACATCCAGGAAGTTTCCTTTTATTCCTATCTTTTGCAGTGTTTTTATAAGGAAATGGTGCTGTATTTTTTCAAATGCTTTTTCTGATCTATAGAAATGATGACATGATTTTTTTCTTTTGATCAGTTTATATGTTGTGTTACACTGATTTATTTTCTTATGTTGAACCATCCTTGCATAGCAGGTATGAAACTCACTTGGTCATGGTGTATAATTCATTTGATGTGTTGTTGAATATGATTAGCAAGCATTTTGTTGAGGATTTTAGCATCTAGGTTTAATAGAGTTATTGATCTATGGTTTTCCATTCTTGTGGCATCTTTGGCTTTGATATTAGGGTGTATTGGTCTCAGAGAATGAGTTAGGCAATGTTCCCTCCACTTATATTTTTTGGAAGAATCGAAGCAGTGTTAGTTCTTTCCAGAATGTTTAGTAGAATTCATCTGTGAAGCAGTCTGGTCCTGGGCTTTACTTTTTTGGGAGGTTTATGTTGACTAATTCTATCTCCTCCCTCGATAGGGTTGGGAAGTTTTCATCCATTATTTCCTCCAACACTCCTTTTGTCCCATTTACCTTCTCTTCTCTGTCTGGGATGCCTATAATGCATATATGTGTTTGTTTCATGTTCTTATTTAAGTTCCTAAGTCCCTGCTGGATTTTTTCTATCTTTTTATCTATTTGTTCTATCTGTTTGATTTCAAATATACTGTCTTCTAATTCACTGGTTCTTTCCTATGCCTGTTCAAATCTGCTGTTATGTGTTTCCACTGTATTTTTTATTTCTTGGATTGTATCATTCATCACTATCATATGTTATCTTTTTTATGCACACTTACAATTTATTCAATATGTTCTCCCAGTGTCTTCTTAATATCCTTAATCTCTTCCTTCACTTCATTAAATTGATTCAAGATATTTGTACATCTCTGATTAGTTGTTCCATGTTCTGCATCTCTTCCTGATTTTTAGTTTTTTCATTGGAATGGGCCATGTCTTCTGGTTTCTTAGTATGGCTTGTAATTTTTTTGTTGGTGTCTAGGAATCTACTTATCTTGATGGGTTTATTCAGTTGATTAGCTTCTTTCCCTATTCTATGGTTTTATTTTGTTTTTTATTTGTGTGTGTGTGTCGCAAGCTTTCATTTTGACACTTCATTCTTCTTATTCTATTTCTTTGTTGTCTATGTTCCCTTGAAAAAATTAGGACCAGAGAAATGGAAAGAGATAGGAAGAGAAAAACAATAATAGTAATTATAATAGCAAAATGTAAGAAAGGAACTATACACGACTTAGGAAATTGAAAATTTAACATGGGTAAGAAGCACAGAGTAATAAGAATAGAAAAGTGTAATAGAAGCAATGAAAGAAGAAATAGAATAGAGAAAAATATATAGAATGAAGTACAAGTCCAAAATGATGAGAAGAGCAAAAATCAAAAAGAAAAAGTAAAAAAAAAAAAAGTAAAAAAAGAAAGAAAACATAGAAAGAGAGAGAAATATAAGCAAGAAAAATTGAAGACCAAACAGAAAGATGTGGAATGAAAGAACAACCAAAAACAAGATATAAACATGAAGGAAAATAAAGAAATAGTGTAGGTAGAGAAAATGGTAAATAAAAGAAAAAAGGAATAAAAAAGAACCCAACAAACAGAGAAACAAAGGAACGGGAGTCACAACAAACAAGAAACAATACAGCAGGGACTCTTTTATTAAAAAAGTGAAAGAAGAAGAAGAAAAAAAGATTAAAAGAAAAAAAAAACATGGAAAGACAGCCTTCTCTTTTAGACCCCTAAGTATCTTCTTAGGCTGCTGGTGTTCATCAATCAATCACCCTGCAGGCTGCCCTCTGCAAGTTTTGTATAAGATTTTAGTTTATAAAATAATGAAAATAAAAAAGGAACCTTTTAAAAAAAAATGAGATTCAAGAAAAGCTAAAACAAAGAGAATGTCTATATGTTTCTTGTCATAAACTTTCAGCTGGATGCCTGATAGCCTGGTGGCTCAGTTTTTTTAAGAAGAGCTAGGAATCAAACCAGGGATCTTGTATATGCTAGGCAGGAATTTCTAATCTATCTCTTTGGGTTAATTAGCCTTTCTGAAGGCTATCTGCCCATTTTCTACCAGGCAGGTTTGATTCCCTGCAGTTCACCAGAGTCCTGCTGATCAGTTGCCTGTCTCTGCCTCCTGTCTGATATAATTCCTCTCTTTACCTAGGCAACTGGGCATGACAACCTGCTTGAGGAGATCCCCCTCCCCCATCCCTGTCCAGTTGGGGTCCCTTCTGATATTCAAGGGGGGCCCAGCTGCTAAAATCACCACAATAAAACCACTCTCCACCCTCCCAGACCCCTCTTCCTCCCAGGGAATCTGCCATCATAATCCATTTGGAGAAGGGAGCCAGGGGGTCCACCTAGGCTATCTGCCTTGAGGGCAGTGTATATGTGCCACTTCTAGCCACAGGGGTGCGGGACCCACAATTTTCCCCTGGATTCCCTATCTGTCCAGTTCCCACCTAGGTGACTCAGAGCACCTTCCCATTCAATATATATCCAAAGGAGCTGGCAGGGAGGAAGATGCCCAGAATCCTCTTAGGTACATAAAATTTGCCAGGTGTTTTACCCTTGCTTAATATCTCAAGAGTGGGGAAGGAGAGCCCTTTCCCATGGCCAGGAGGTCTAATAACTCACAGCTTGTTCTTTCAGCTTCTTCCTCTCTGTGCCTCTCTCTCCTGGGAGCCGTGATGCAGTGTCCTGGTTTGCTGTACCCCAAAGCAGGCCCCAAGGCAGCCCCTGGCTCCCTTTCCATTGTTTTAGTGAGAGCTAAGCCCTATATGTCTAACCTGTTGGCCATGTTCCCTCTTTAAACTTTTTATTCAGGTAACATATATGCAACTTAAAATATCCCATTTCAACCACATTCAATTAACCAATACAATGTTGTTTATTACATTCAAAATGCTGTCCTATCATCGCCACCATCCAAAATTGTTATCTTCACCATTAGACACACTTTATGGACAATGAAAAGAAATCCATTGGACATAGATGTGAAGGTTTATATCTGAACACACAATATTTTTCCATTTTTCTATATGCTGTCCTTCTGCCAATGTTATGGTGTTTTGATTACCTTAGCTTTGTAATCAGTTTTAAAATTGGGAAACATCAGTCCTCCAATGGTACTTATTTTTTAAAAGTTGATTTGGTTATAAAAACGCTTTTACCCTTCCATATAAAAGTGGTGATTGGCTTTTCCATTTCTGCAAAGAAAGTTGTTGGAAATTTGATTGTCATTGAGGTGAATTTCTAAATTGCTTTGGAAATAAATTTCACCTCAACAATAATTAGTATTCCAATCCATGAACAAGGAATGTATTTCAATTTATATGGATGTTCTTTGATTCGTTTCAGCAATATTTTGTTGTTTCCATGTACAAGTAGCTTACATGCTTGGTTAAATTTGTTTGCAGATATGTGAGTCTTTTAGTTCCTGTTGTATATGGAACATTTTTCTTGTTTTCCTCTTCAGATTGTTTATTTCTTGTGTACGGAAATACCACTGATTTTTGCAAGTAGAACTTGTACCTGTCACTGTGCTGAGTTCATTTATTAGCTCTAGTAATTTTCTTGTGGATTTTATATATGTAGAACCATGCTATCTGCAAACAGGGAAAGTCTTACATGTTCTTTTCAAATTTGGGTGAATTTAATTACTTTTTTCTTGCTTAATTTCTCTAACAGGTACTTTCAGTAGAATGTTGAATAACTGGTGACAGTAGCTATCCTTGCCTTTGTCCTGTTATTATGGGGAAATCTTTCAGTTTTTACCATTGAATATGTTGGCTGTTTTTCATGTATGCCCTCTATCATGTTGAGGAAGTTTCTTCCATTAATAGTTTTCTGACATTTTTAAAAATAAAAAAATGGTGCTGTATTTTGTCTAATACCTTTTCTGTGTTCATTGAGATGATCATGTTGTTTTAACTTTCATTCTAATAATGAGCTGTATTACATTAATTTATTTTCTTATGTTAAGCCACCATTGAATACCTCAGATAAATCCCACTTGATAATGGTGTATAATTGTTTAAATATGCTATTTTACTCAGTATGCTAATACTTGATTGAGGGTTTTTAAAAAAATCTAAATTCATAAGAGATATTTGTCTTAAATTTTCTATTTCTGTGGTATATTTATCTGGCTTTGGTATTCAGATGATTTTGCCCTCATAGAAAATGTGCCTTTCTATGAGGCCTCTTCTTTGATGTTTTGGAAGAGTGAGTAGTTATTTTTTCTTAGAATGTTTGGTAAGTCAACAGTGAAGCCATCTGTTCCTGGGCTTTTCATTGTTGAGAGGCTTCTGATACTGATTCAATATTTTAATTGGTATTGGTCTGTTGAGATCTTCTATTTATTTTAGTGTTAGTATAATTATTTTGTGTGTTTCTAAGTATTTGTCCATTTCATCTAGATTATCTAAATTTGCGGTACATTTGTTCATAATTTCTTATAATCCTTTATATTTCTGTGAGTCAGTAGTGTTTCCCTTTTCATTTCTGATTATAGTTGTTTTCCTCCTCTCTACTTTTTCCTTTGTGAATCTAATATATGGATGTCATGTTTATTGATCTTTTCAAAGAATCAACTTTTGGGTTCATTGATTCCTTCTATTGTTTTTTTAAAATTTTCTGTTTCATTTATCGCCACTCTAATCATTGTTATTTTCTTCCTTCAACTAAATTTATGTTTAGTTTGATTTCCTTTTTCTACTTCTTCTAGTTGTGAATTTAGGTCTCTGATTTTAGATAGTTTGTCCTTTTATGTAAGCATTTGGAGCTATACATTTCCCTCTCAGCATGATCTTTGCTGCATCTCATGAGTTTTAGTATATAGTATTTTTGCTTTCATTTGCATCAAGATATATTTCCATTGTTATTTCTTCTTTGAGCCTTTGGTTGTTTAAGAGTTTGTTGTTTAATTTCTATATATTTGTGAATTTTCCTCTTCTCCCTCTATTATTGATGCCTAGCTCTGTTCTATTGTGGTCAGAGAAGATAAATTATATAATTTCAATATTTTAAATGTATTGAAATGGGTTTTGTGACTTAGCATATGGTCTTTCCTGGAGAAAGACTGTTTGCACTAAAGAAGAATGTGTATTCTGTTGTCTTTGGGCAAATATTTGATATATGTCTGTTAACATTAGTTTGGTTGCATTATCATTAAAACTTTCTATATCTTATTGAACTTTTGTCTAGATAGTCTATCCATTATTAAAGTAATGTATAAAAGTCTCTTAGTATTAATGAAGAACTGTTTAGTTATCCCTTCAGACCCGTCAATATTTGCTTCATAAATTTGGAGGCTCTACTGTTAGGTAAACAAATATTTATAATTGTTATGATTTCTTGTTGAAGTGATCCCTTTATCATCAAATATTTTCCTTCTTTGTCCTTTGTAAGAAATTTTGACTAAGTCTATTTCTTTCTGCTGTTATTGAACCTACTACAGATTTCTTATAGCTATTTACATGGAATATTTTCCAGGCTTTCATTTTCAACCTATTAGTTTTTATTTTTTAAAATTTAAGTGAATTTCTGCAAACCCAGCATACAGTTGGTTGTTTTAGTTTACAAAAGGGCTGTCAAGGCAATATAACAGAAATGGGTTGGCTTTTACAATAGTAATTATTAAAATAGTAATTATTAAATAGTTAATAACTATAAGCTTATAGATCTGAGGCTGAGAAAAGTGACTAAATTAAAACATCAGATAAAGCAGTCTCCCCAAAGACATGGTTGCTGGTGATCCTGGACTCATGTCACATTGCAGGGCACAATGGCAGTATTTGCCATTATCGATCCTCTCCTCCAGCTTCCATTGTCTTCAGGTTCTCATTTCCTCTTTTGTGGCTTTCTCTCTCCCAGGTTCTGTTGATTTCAGCTGCTTGCCTTCATGGCTTTCTCTCTCAGCTTCTGTGGGTTCCTCTCTGAACTCTTGGGTCTTCTCTCTCTCTCTCTCTCTCTCTCATTTCTTTGTATATCTATCTCAATTATTTCACAATCCAGTAAGAGAATTAAGAGATACAGTGAGATATGAGATATGCTGTATTGAAATAATCAAATGACCATTAACTAAAGTAACCTAATCCAAGGGTCCTGCCTACAATAGGTTCACACCTACAGGAATGGATTAGTTTAAGAACATAATATTCTGGTATACACAAAAGACTCAAGCTACCACAATCCACCCTCTGGGCCCCAAAATACATGTTCTTTCCACATGTAGAATACATTAATTCAATCATAGTATTAAAAAAAAAAACTTAAATCATTTCAGTAATAGTATTAAGTACAAAGTCTCATCAAAATTGGCTATACATGTGCTTTGTCTTTGGGCAAAATTTTCTTCAGGCTGTGGACATGGAAACTGAGAACAAGTTATCTTTCTCCAATATATAAAGAATGGACAGGCCTAGAATAAACGTTCCTATTGTCATATGGAGAAATTGGAAGAAAAACAAGGGTCAAGGATCCCAAACAGTTCTGAAAATCTTCAGGGAATACGTTACTAGATTTTAAAACCTGAGAATCACCTATAGAACAATGATGGAGCAGCATAACTACCCTTTCCAAGGTTTTGACCAATAGCCATGTTCTCAGCCTCACCATCATCAAGCATTTGGGTGGTGGCAGAACTCTGGGCCTCACCCTCTAAGCATGCTAGGATGAATTTAGGTCAGATTCTCCCTAATTTCCAAGACACATGCTGAAACCACTCCATAGAGGGAGGTGGTGGCCCAATTCCCAAAGAATGTGCCCCTCGCTCTGTGAAGCCTGGGTCAATAGCATTCTCCCTGAACAATGGGGTGGAAGGCCCATCTTCTTCAAGTACCAAGGCATACTCACCTTTTCCACATACACATATGCGAGTCTGTTCTCCTGGTCCAAAATATCTTCAGTCTAGACCTCACTTTCCATGATTCTGCCTTTGATGTTGTTTTTCCTTTGGTCTTTACCTTTTCTGTTAGTTTTAGTCCAGGCTGGCAGTGGTTCCATTCATATATATCTCACAAAAATTAGTTGCTGTTGAATGTAGCACACAGACATCCAAGTCATAAGACAGTAAGATTTTCCACAGATCCTTCATGGACATCTGCATTTCCAATTGTGATTTGCAAGTAAATGAATGATTAGTTCCACGTTCAGATAGATCCTCACATGGGGCACTCTTCTCTGGGGATACATTTTCCAGAAATTAAGAATATCCCAAACCAACAATTTCTAGTTTCTTTTTGCCCAACTGTTCAGTTCTCAGCTTATCCCTTTCCTCTTGTATTTTACCACAGGCTGCAAGGAGAAGCCAGGCTTCACTTTCCACATTTAATTTGGAAATCTCCTAAGAAAATATCTAAGCTCATCACTTTCAATTTCTGCCTTCTGTCTAACATCAAAAGACTATTTTGTCATGTTCTCTGACACTTTAAAATAAGGGTTGCCTTTCTTCAATTTTGCAATGACATATTCATAATTTTTGTCTAAGGTCTTGGGTAGTTTGAGATTATTTTCTGAATCCCAAAAGAAGAAAGTTTATGTTTGTAAATTGATCTATTCCTCTGGGTGTGATACCCTTTGATTGTTTTAATTCAGTTGAGAGTCCTTTGATTAATATTACTTGATAATATCAATTTCCAGCTTTTGATTGGGCTACATCAGTAAGGTGTAACTCAAGTTTGCTATCTGCCGTTTGCTGGGTTTCATATAAGTGGAAACACAGAGAAAGGCTGATTGAGATAGACACATGGGAAAAGAGACCTTTCTGTCATTTTTTATTCCAGGACCCGGGAGAGAAATGAGCCATTCACTTAATAGTTTGCAGCTGACCTTGGGGAGGAAACAGAACAGCTGAGATTGATATAGGAGTCACAGAAAAAATGAGCCCTATGCAAAGATAGAAGGAACTGGAAGCCCAGAGTGGAAGGAGAGATAAGGCGACCTTGCTTTAACACATGGCCACTGATATTGGTGAGAAAGTATACATGAGTTGGCCTCTTTATGATCTTGTAACAATAGGCTTTAACTCTAAATAAATATCCTTTTAAAAAGCCAACATATTTCTTGTACTTTGCATCTGTACCCCCTAGGGGGACTAATACAGGTGTCATCAGAGGTACCCTTAGTGTCCATATTTCTAAGAGTCTCTTCAAAGCAATCTAGGCTTTTTCTATCAAGCATCTCTCAATTCTTCCTGTATCTACTCATTACCCAGGTAAAAACACTTTTTAAAACATTTTTACTATTTGCAATTGCAGGACCCCACTTTCCTGGTACTAAAATCTGCTCTAGTTTTCTAAAGGCTGAGAAGGAAATATACTAGAAATAGGTTGGCTTTTACAATGGTGATTTATTAACTTATAATCTTACAGTTTTGACACAGAATAGTGTCCAAATCAAGGCAACAGGCAAAGGTCTCTCCTCAAAAACATGGCCACCATTGATCCTGGACTCTTGTCATCTGGCAGGACCCAAAGGCAATGTCTGCTATTCTCTCTCTTCTCCTCCAGACTCCCCTGATTTCAGATTCTGGCTGCTCCATTGATGGCTTTCACTCTCCTGATTTCATTGGTTTCAGATTCTTGCTCTAGGGCTTTCTCTCTCAGATTCTGTGGGTTCTTCTCCCCTGGATCTTTTCTCTTTATCACTGTGGCTTTTTTCTTCTGTATAGTCGTGCTGTTTATAAAGAAGTCCAGTATGAGATTTAAGACCCACCCTGGGTTATGCCTTCCAGAAGTAATATAATCAAACAACCCTTAACTGAATGATCTAATCAAAGGGTCTTACTTATAATAGGTTCACACCCACAGGAATGGATTTATTTGAGAACGCAATTTTCTAGGGTCCACAAAACCTGAAATTACTGCATTGTGTCATGCTTTTTAACAATTCTGCCAGTCTCTACCTTTTTCCTGAAGAGTTTGCTCCAGTGACATTTAATGTAATTACTGATAATGAAGTATATTCTTCTGCCATTTTACTCTTTGGTTTTATAAGTCTTATGCCATTTTTGACTCTCAATTCTTCTGTTAATGTTTATTTTCATATTGTTCGATTTTCTGTAGTGTACTATTTTCCTCTTTCATTCTGTCCCTTCCTCTTTCATTCTGTATATATTCAATAAATTTTATTTGTGGTTACCATGGGACTGAAATTTAATTTCCTAATCTATAACAATCACATTTGATTTGACATAAAATTAATTTCAATATAATACACAAATCCTGCCAATATACTCCTTCCCACCTACTTTTTTTTGTACTAGTTACAAGTTTTATCTTTATACATTGTGCGTCCATAGCCACTGCTTTTTCATCATTTATTATGGATCTGAATTTTAGAATCTGTAAGAAGTAAGAAGGGTAACTACCTACACAAATGCAATAGAATAGTACTGGTTCACATAAATACCTATATGGATACTTTAACTGGTGATCTTTGTTACTTTATGCTACTTAATCCACTGTCTAGTGTCCTTTCCTTTCAATCTGAACAATTCCATTTGGCTTTGCTTGAAGGGCCTTTTTTTGCTGACAATGTCTTAATCTCATCCTCATGTTTGAAAGTCAGATTTGCTGAATATAAAATTATTGGTTGGAAATCTTTTTCTCAGAACTTCAAATATTTTGTCCCACTACCTTCTTATCTCCATGGTTTCTGGTGAGAAATCAGCAATTAACTTTTTGGAGTTTCCTTATACAGAGCCCATTGTTATTTTCTTGCAGCTGTCAGAATTCTCTCCTTGTCCTGGGTATTTAAAAGTTTGACTACAATGTGTCTAGTTTTAGTTATCTTAAATTTTATCTTGGTTGAGATTCATTTGGCTTCTTCAATGTCTAAATTCATATCTTTCATTAAATTTAGAAGGTTTTATGTTATTATTTCAGTGAATATTCCTTCTGCCCCTTTGTTATATTTCTTCTCTTTCTGGTACTTGAATAATGCATATATTAGTATGCTTGATGGTGTTACACAGTGTTTAAGTTCTATTTATTTTTTCATTCCTTTTTCTTTCTGCTTCTCAATCTGAATTTTTTCAACTTTCTTTTCTTTATGATAACTGATTTTTTTTTTTTTTATTTTTTTAGGTTTCAAGCTTTAATCTACTGTTGAAAAGCTTTTGTGGATTTTTATCAGTTAGTGTGGCCTTCATCTCCAGTAGCAATATTTGGACCATTTTTAAAATTTCTTTCTTTTTTACATTCTCATATAGTTTATTTATCATTTTCTTGATATCATTTTATTCTAATTCATGTTTTCCTTTATCCTGTGAGCATATTGAAGATCATTTTTAAAAATTCTTTAGTATATCCAATGTCTGGTCTTTGTTTATTTTTATTTTTTTAATTTTATCTTTTTTCTATGGATGAGCCATTAATTCCTGCTTCTTTTTTGTCTTGGTATCTACTATTGCATACTGTACATTTTAATATTTTAAAGTGTTATCTATGGGTTTTATTTTCAGAGATGTCAGTTCCTTAAGTTTGTGCCCAGTTAGTGATATGACAGAGATTTCCTTGTGTGTAAAGAGATAGCTAAAACAGACCAAGGCAAAACCACATTTTAGAGTCTTTGAAAATTGACCCTGTGTTGGTTGTTGCTCTCCTTCAGAGTTCAGCCCTCCTCTCAATAAGATCAACCTGAGGTAAAAGTGCTCTCAGTCTTTTCTGAGCTTGTATTCAATATTATTACTGTAAAGGCATGTCTTATTTGGCCCATTTTGACATTTGGGTTCTATCTGTCATATTTTATTTTCACCACACTTTTTACACATTTAGTTACTTGTACTGATAAAATCCTCACTTCTAGATTCCCTTAGAAACTTCTCTCTTGTGTCTTTTCTTTTCAGGCTCTGGTAATACCTTTAATATTTCCTGCATAGCTGGTCTCTAGGATACAAACTCTCTCCATTTCTGTTTATCTGTGACTATTTTAAACTCACCCTCATTTTGGAAAAACAATCTTTCTGGGTAATAGATTCTTGGCTGCAGTTTTTCTCTTGCAGTATCTTAAATATATCATAGCATTGCCTTTTTACCTCCATGGTTTCTGAGAAGTTAACATTTAAACTTTTTGTGTGTCCCTTGTATGTAATGCATTGTTTTTCTCTTGTTTCTTGGACATGTATATCTACATCCTTCACTAGGTTTGGGAAGTTTTTCTAACATTATTTCTCCAAATATTCCTTCTGCAACTTTTCCTTTCTCTTTTCCTTCTGGAAAACTCATTTCACATATTTGCATGTCTCCTACTGTCATTTAGTTCCCTAAGACCCTGTTCAATTTTTTCCAATCTTTTCTTTATCTGTTAATTTGTATGCTTGCTTTCAGAAGCCATGTCTTCAAGTTCACCATTCCTTTCCTCTGTCTCCTGAAATCTGCTGTTATACACCTCCAGTGTATTTTAATTTAATTTATTGTGCTCTTCATTCCCATAAGATGTACTATTTTTCTATGCATACTTTGAAATTCTTCTTTGTGCTCACCCAGGGTCTTCTTAATAGCATTTATCACTTTAAACTTCTCATTGAATTTATCAGTAAGATTTGTTTGAATATCTATGCTTTGTTTTCCCAACAGGATAATCTGGATAATATGGATAAACTGGATAATCTTGAGGGTTATCTTGTTCCTTTCACTGGGCTTATCTTCCTATTTCTTGGTATGGATTATAATTGTTTTTTGTTGGTGCCTTGGCATCTGGCTTACTTGTATTTATTCTGGATGAAGTTTCTCTCTTTAGGCTTTCTCGTCCTTTCTCCCTTGATAATTGTGTAGTAGAAGCTGATTTAGTTGGTATTAAAAGCTGTGGAGGCTGAAGCTCCCCATGTTTCCCCAGGAACCAACGAATTTTCACCTAACTATCTCTTCTGCCTGTAGTAGGGACATAACCATAGCTGTGTGTAGTAATCCAAACTGTGCAGTTCAAGACTGTCTGTAGTTGCCCAGAGAGTTATGAAGTTTCATGCTCCCTCCTCCTCTTCCTAGGGAGGGATGGAAATTCAGATTTAGGAAGTGATCTATGTTGTGAGGCTACAAAATGACTGCAGTTGCCCAGGTAAACTGGCATAGCACCAGCCCCCATCTTCCCATGCCAAGGGTGCCGGCGGACCTCTGGATTCTCCAACAATCTAATACATGTGGGTCAAATGCACATGCAGTTGCCCTGAGAGGCTGAAGGAGTACTGATCTTTCTGCCCTTTATGGGGTCAAGATGGAACAACAGGCACCCAACTTTTCAGTCATTGTAGGTCAAAAGTGCCTGCTGTTGCCCAGAGAGGTTGAGAAAACACCAGCCCCCTCCTATCCTATTGGAAGGTGTGAGTGGATCCACAGGTAAAAAATGGTTCAGTCCATTTATGCTGAAAATACCTGCCATTGCCTGGGGATACTAAGGAATTACTAGGCCCCTAGTCTCCTATTGGGGGATGTGGGTGGATCCACAGGCACCCAACAGTCCTCTTCAAGCAGGCCTAAAGTGCCTGCCATTGCCTCCAAAAAACGGAGGAAACATAGATCCCCTCCTAACCTACTTTAAGCAGGGATGGAGCTACAGGTGTCTGACTATTCAGTCTGTATTGGCCAAAAGCATCTGTAGTTATCCAGAGAGGCTAGTGAAACATTGCCTTCCTCTTGTCTTATTGGGGGTGTTGTTGTAGCCACAGGTACCCAGTTTTGAGTTCATGCATGCCAAAAGCACATGCAGTTGGCCTGAGAGGCTGAAGAAACACCAGCTCCTTTCTTCCCTTGGGGGGGGTGTAAAAGGGTGGAGATAGAATTGAAGGTGCTCAACAAACCTGTTTTTGCAGGCCAAAAGTGTCTGCAGTTGCCCAGAAAGGCTGAGGAAACACAGCTCACATCATAACCTAATGGTAGACAGTGATGGAGGTACGTGTGTCTGAGTATCCAATCTCTGTGGGCTGAAAGCACCTGCAGTTGCTCAGAGAGGCTAAAGAAACAACAGCCCCTCCCCATCCTATGAGGTGGGGGGATGGATTCAAAGGTGCACAGCAAACCAGTTTGTTCCAGCCAAAAACATCTTTAGTTGCCCAAAGAGGCCAAGGTAACACAGTTCCCTTCCTATCCTACTGGGGGGGGGGCAAAAATGGAGCCCCAGTTGTGTGACTATTCAGTCTGTTCCAGCTGAAAGCACCTAGTTGCCTGGAAAGGCTGGGGCAGGTCCCCTCACTTTCTTCCCTGCCCAAGGTGGTGCTGGAGGCCAGGCTAGTGCTTCAATTCATTGTGGGTGGAAAGAAGCGGGTCCTTACCTTCATGTAATTTTCCATAAACCCTGCTTTCTCTGATGCCAGGGGAAGAACTATTGACATGGACAGTTTCATTCTTTAGCTGTTCTTAGGGTTATACTTTAACCAGCCAAATTTACCAATCAGTAGCTAAAGTTGGTACCCAACCATCTCTTCCTTCTCAAGTTTTTGGGAAATGGAGCCTCCAACTCCAGCCACAGAGCAGATCCCAAGGCAGTTCACACTGCTACTGGATGATAGGAACCAGCCTTCCCAATGTCGTGTGCTCTACTCATGAATCTTCACTGCAGATGGACACTCTCCACCTTCCTTTCTTTCAAGGATGCTTCAAGATGCTCTTCTGGTCAACTTGGCTCCCCAAACATGTGCTTTAGATAACTCTGTTTAGATTACTAACAGCTCTGTAGGATGAGCTGACTTTTGGAATGCTTTATTCTGCTGCTATCTTGCCCCAATCCATGTGATTGACTTTTGTAGTTGATCTTGAATCCTAAATACATGGAAAGAACTGTCACAATCATTTGTGAAGATTCTGTAATACTTTTTGCAGGGAAATGCATCTTAATTTACATACATATTATTTCAGACAAAGGTTATTTAGAAATAAATGTCAACCATGGCAACAACTTCCACTCTAGAATTTTCTAGAAAGAATATAAAATGTCAAATTTTACATTAGTCACATTAAATCAAACCGTGGACATGTTTTGGGTTTATTCTCTGTGTCAATGATTTTTAGGGTATGAATATGCTCTGTAACTAAACAGTACAATGGCTATGTAAGATATTACCTTTATTGCCCATAAGGAATTAAAAATAAATGGCATTTCTTGAGCATGAACACAGTCATATGCTTTTTTTTTTTTAAAAAAGATTTTATTTATTTATTCATTTATCCCCCCCTTGCTGCTTGTGCTCGCTGGGTCATCTAACCACGCCTTGTGGGCGGGTTTGCCTTCACCAGGAGGCCCTGGGAACCGAACCCAGGGCCTCCCATATGGTAAACGGGAGCCCTACTGATTGAGCCACAGCCACTTCCCACAGTCATATGCTTTTTGCTAATTGTTCTAAATTGATACCAAGTGTAAGTTTCCTATAAACAAGGACCCTGTCTGCATTATTCATCATATTATGCCCAGAATTTAACATAATACGTTTCACAAAAGAGAGGTCGAGAAATATTTGTAAAATGATTGAATGAATCAATGAAAAATGAAAATAACTATCATCTATTGAATTCTTATTATTTGTTTGGAACTATATTAACTATTTTATGTCCACTTTACTCATACTTTTCCCTTATAATTTCAGAAAATATCAACCCAATCTACACAGTTGTTCAGGCCTGAAACCTTGGGGACATCATTGATACATCTATCTCCTTAACTTTTTGCATGCAATCTACTAGCAATTTATCTGGATCTACCCCCAAAATACATATTAAATCCATTTGTTCCAGACTATCATTTTCACTAGCTAATAAGAAAAAACCTTTAATTATTTCCAGACAGTGGACAACTTAATAAATTATCTAACTTCTTCTCTCTTTACCTTTTAATCTATTCTTCTTAAGAAACTAAGGAAACATTTTAATATATAAATTTAACCTGAGTAGAGAGGCAAGATGGCATCAGTTTAAGTGGGAACTCACAATCTCTCTCACAAAGGATGGCTGACTGGGGACAGAATCCTGCCTGTGTGAGCTGTTCTGTGAGCTGATGGAGCGGAAGTCTTTGGGGTATCAATCTGGAGGGAGCTGGACAGGGAGATAAATTGTTCAAGATAAAACTGTGAGTATTTAGCCCTACACGTGGAAATCATGGAGAGTTAAACCCCACCCTCAGGGCAAAGGGCTAGGGGTGCCTGGACTCCTGCCAGCCACCCAGCAAGAGGGAGCATTCTCTGAGAGTGGGAAGGTTCTGGCAAGGGGCAGAGAGGGGTTTCCTTTCTGTAGGTTTGGTTACCTGGAAACCCTTTGAGCTTTGGAGAGCACACCGGTCAGCTTGAAGTGGCACCAGGCAGAGGGGAGCTGCGAATCTGCTGAGGCTGCCTGATTTACTTAACCACCCTGGGATACAGAGGCTTGGCCTGAGAGAGGGCAGAGTCAGCCAATTTAATAGTTCTGTGATGAGGACTTCCAGAATTTTAACACCCCTAAGGGAGTCAGACAAGGGGAAGTGCTTATTAAGTTTCCAAGAGCCTAATTGGGGTCCTCTGGGAGGAGCAGGTGGTCTAGAAGAAGCTTGAAAATCATTTCTGGTGTGGTGTACTCAGCGATCAGTGTCCCATTAGAATTTCAAAAAGGAACTCAACTTGACCAGGAGAGGGGAAGGGGGGAATTTGCTCATGCACCCTGCTGAATTCTTGTGCACTAGGAGAGTAAAACCTGCCCAGGGGAAAGTGACTAAATAGCTTTCTGAAGATCTAACTGACACAATTAGAAAAGTATCTCAGGGGAAGAATTTCTTCCCTGAATATATGAGGTCCCTAGTTCAATTCCCGGCTCCTCTAAGAGCAGTGATCCACCGGGTTATCTAACATCCATCTGATACCATAGGATCAGGAAAACAGATATTATTTTTGTACTAGTTTTTTTGGGGTCCCTTATTTTTCCCCCCCAAAAAAAAGGTTACTTAAAAAAATTTAACTTAGTTTACTCGTGAAAACCTGCCTCAAAACCTACAGAGAGAAGACTACAGGGTAACTGACTGATGAACACAGGCAGCCTGAGAGGCTCCACAATGGCCCAAGAAAGAATACTGTTCTTCCTTAGATTTGTTTGACTGCTTCCTAGGGTGTTTGTGTGGGTTTTTTGTAGTTTTTCTTTTTTGTTTTTTGTTTGCTTGTGTGGTTGCATGTTGGGGGATGGGCAAGATGAGTGGGGATTGTTTTGTTTCTTGTGTTTTTTTTCTCTTTCTTACCCCCCCCCTTTTTTAAAAATTAGGTGCTGCCAACTTGTTTCTTCTTTGCTGTGCTTTTTCCTTGATTTCCCATTTTCTGTGTATACTGATTTTCTCTACCAATGAAATCTCTTTTCCTTCCTTCATATTTCTATCTTCTGCTTTTTGTTGTGGTTCTTACATTCCTGCTTTTTTTATTAGTCCTCAACATTACTGGTTTTGATTTCTATCTTGCCTATTCTGTTTTCTTCTTATTATTATTATTATTATTAACTTTTTTCTTTCTGTTCTTTCTTTTTTTTTCCCCTCTCTCCTCATAATTCTGGCCTTTTACACGATTCTATATATTTTTCTCTATTAAGTTACCCATTTCATTGCAGATACTCCACTTTTTTATTCCTATTACTCAACACTGCTTACATGAGTTAAATATTCATTCTACTAAGTCTTATACAGCCCCTCCTTTAACTTTTATTATTATTACTATTATCCTTTATCTTTCCTTACCTCTTTCAATTTCTCTGGCATTAATCTATTTCCTTCAAGGGAACATAGAAAACAGCAAGGAAATAGAACAAAAATATCAAAGTGTCAAAAAGAAAACTTAACACACACAGAAGACCAGCAGCTAAACACAACTCTAGAGCAGAAAGAAAAGCTAATCAACTGAATGAACCCATAAAGGTAAATGATGATGAGAGGGCAACAAAAAAATTACAAACCAAACTGAGAAACAGGAAGACATGGACCAGTCCAAAGAACAAACTGAAAACCAGGAAGAGATGCAGAATGTCAAAGAGCTAATCAAAGCTGTCCAAACAAATATCATGGACCAACATAGTGAAGTGAAGGAAGAGCTTAAGGATATTAGGAAGAACCTGGGAGAACATTCTGAAGAAATTGCAAACATACATAAAAACATAACAGATATGATGGTGATGAATGGCATAATCCAAGAAATAAAAAAGACACTGTAATCATATAACAGCAGATTTGAACAGGTAGAAAAAAGAATTAGTGATGTGGAAGACAGTGCATCTGAAATCAAACAGACAGTAGAAGAGACAGCTAAAAGATAGAAAAAAATTCAGCAGGTACTTAAGGATATAAATGACAACTCAAAACACTCAAACATATGCATTATAGGAATCCCAGATGGAGAAGAGAAGGGAAAGGGAACAGAAGGAGTGTTGAAGGAAATAATGGCTGAAAACTTCCCAACCCTATTGAGGGTGATGGACATACATGTCCAGGAAGCACAGCACACCCAAAATAGTATAAACCCTAAGAGACCTATTCCAAGATATATACTTGTCAAAATGCCCAATGCTCAAGACAAAGAGAAAGTACTTCAAAGAGAAAAGAAAACCATCTCATACAAGGGAAGCTCAATAAGATTAAGTGCTGATTTCTCATCTGAAGCCATGAAGACAAGAAGACAGTGGCATGACATAGTCAAGGTATTGAAAGAAAAAACTTCCAGCCACAAATTCTCTAGCCAGCAAAGCTGGCATTCAAAAATGATGGAGAGTTCAAAATATTCACAGATAAACAGAAATTAAGAGAGTATGCCAATAAGAAACCAGCCCTTCAAGAAATACTAAAAGAAGTTCTACAGGTTGAAAGGAAAAAACAGGAGACAGGGAGTTGGAGAAGAGTGTAAGAACAACTGAAAAAATAAAAAGAGAAATAAAAACAACACATGACATACATAAACCCAAAGAAAATATGGCTGATGTAAGAAATTCCTTGAGAGTAATAACACTGAATGTTAAGGGATTAAACTCACCAGTCAAGAGACACAGCTTGGCAGAATGGATAAGGAAATATGACCCATCCATATGTTGTCTACAAGAAACCCACCTTAGACCCAGGGATTCAAGGAGGCTGAAAGTGAATGGCTGGAAAACAATTTTACAAACAAACAACAACCAAAAAAGGGCTGGAGTAGCTATACTAATATCCGACAAAATAAAGTTTAAATGCAAAACTATTGTAAGAGACAAAGATGGACACTATATATTAGTAAAATGGGTAATCTTTCAAGAAGAAAAAACAATCATACACATTTATGCACCTAATTAGGGCACTTCAAAATACATGAGGCAAACACTGGAAAGACTAAGTAGAGACAAAAATGACTCTATAATTATACTGGGGGAATTTAATACACCATTATCACCATTAGACAGAACATCTCAACAGAGATTCAATAAAGGAAGAAAGACTCTGTATAATACATTAGAGGATCTGGATCTAATAGTTATATACAGAATGCAATACTCAAATACAGTGGGTTATACATTCTTCTCTAGTGCACACGGATTGTACTCCAAAGTAGATCATATCCTAGGCCACAGAACAACTCTTAATGAATTCAGAAAGATTGAAATTATGCAAAGTAATTTCTCTGAACACAATGGAATGGAACTGGAAATCACTAAGGGCCAAAGAACCAGATTAGGCACAATGATATGAAAGTTACAAAATACACTCTTAGACAAACAGTGGGTCAGAAAGGAAATCTCAAAAGTAATCAGTAACTACCTTGAAATGAATTAAAATGACAACACAACATATCAAAATGTATGGGATGCAGGAAAGGTTGTACTGAAAGGAAAATTCATAGCCATAAATGCATATATCAAAAAAGAAGAAAGAGATAAAATTGAAGACCTAACTGTACACCTGGAGGAATTGGAAAAACAACAACAAATTAACCCCAAATGAAATAGAAAGAAGGAAATAACAAAGATTGGAGCAGAACTAAATGAAATAGAAAATAAGAAAGCACTAGGAAAAAAAAAAAAACCAAAAGTTGGTTCTTTGAAAAGATCAATAAAATTGACAAACCCTTAGCCAGACTAAGAAAGAAAAAGCGAGAGCAGATGCAAATACACAAAATAAGAAATGAAGAAGGCGATATTACTATAGAATCCACAGAAATAATGAATATCATAAGAGGAATCTTTGAAAAATTATATTCCAACAAGAATGATAATCTAGAGGAAATGGACAAATTTCTAGGAAAATCACGAGCAGCCTACACTGACGAAAAAAGAAATTGATGAACTCAACAGTCTAATTACAAGTAAAGAGATACACTCAGTCACCAAAAACCTCCCAACTAAGAAGAGCCCAGGACCAGACGGCTTCACAGGTGAATTCTACAAAACATACTGGAAAGAGTTAACACCAATTCTGCTTAAGCTCTTCCAAAAAATAGAAGTAGAAGGAATATTCCCTATCTCATTCTATGATGCAAACATTACCCTAATACCAAAGCCAAACAAAGATGCCACAAGAAAGGAAAATTACAGACCAATTTCTCTAGATGCTAAATTCCTCAACAAAATACTTCCTAATCACTTTTAACAACATATAAAACGAATTATATACTATGACCAAGTGGGTTTCATCCCGGGGATACAAAGATGCTTCAACATAAGAAAATCAGCCATGTAATACACCGCATAAACATATTGAAAGAAGAAAATCACATGATCATCTGATAGATGCAGAGAAAACATTTAACAAAATACACCACTCTTTCCTGATAAAAACACTGCAAAAGATAGGAATAGAAGAAACTTTCTGAACATGAAAAACCCAAAGCCAACATCATCTTCAATGCTGAAATTCTAAAAACTTTTCAAGTTTGGGAACAAGACAAGGATGCCCACTACCACAATTCCTGTTTAACATTGTCCTAGAAGTACTTGCTCAAGCACTGAGGCAAAAAAAAAGATATAAAACATAACCAAATTGGAAAGGGAGAAGTAAAAATTTCACTATTTGCAGATGACATGATCCTATACATAGAAAGCCCTGAAAAATCCACAACAAAGATTCTAGAACTTATAAAGGAGTTCAGTAAAGTCACAAGCAATAAGACCAATGCTCAAATTCAGTAGCATTTCTGTACACCAATAACGAGCAATCTGAGGAGAAAAGCAAGGAAAAAATACCATTTACAATAGTAACTAAAAGAATCAAATAACTAGGAATAAATTTAACTAAAGATGTAAAGGACTTATATACAGAAAACTACACAACACTGTTAAAAGAAATCAAAGAAGACTTAAATACATAGAAGAATATTCCTTATTCATGGATAGGAACACTAAACCTCATCAAGATGTCTATCCTACCCAAACTAATCTACAAATTTAGTGCAATCCCAATAAAAATCACCACTATTTTTAAGAAATTGGAAAAACTAACTACAAAATTTATTTGGAAGGGTAAGTGACCTGAAATGACACTTCTTCAAGGACAAAATACAAATGGCTAAAAAGCCCATGAAAAGATAGTGGACATCGCTAGCTATTAGGGAACTGCAAATCAAAACTACAATGAGATACCATCTTACACCTACTAGAATGGTGGCTATTAAAAAAAACAGCAGACTATAAGTGTTGGAGAGGATGTGGAGGAATGGGAACCCTCATCCACTGCTGGTGGGATTGTAGAATGGTCCAGCCACTATGGAGGATAGTGTGGTGGTTCCTCAAAAAACTAACTGTATATTTTCCATATGATCCAGCAATTCCACTGCTGGGTATATAACCTTAAGAATTGAAAGCAAAGACACAAACAGATATGTGCACATCAATGTTCATAGCAACATTGCAGTAATTCCAAAAGGTGGAATCAGCCCAAGTGCCCAACAACAGAAGAATGGATAAACAAGATGTGGAACATACATACAATGGGATATTACTCAGCTGTAAGAAAGAATAAAGTGCTTACACACGGGATAACATGGATAAATCTTGAAGACCTTATGTTGAGTAAAGCAAACCAGGCATTGAATGATGAAGTATATGACCTCACTGATATGAATTAAGGAAATTGTGCAGTCTCAGACAGCTATTGTCTGTAAGAAAGGTTTACAAGTAATAGAAAGAGAAGAGAAGTTTTTGAGCCATCACCCATATGGATGTAATCTATGGTAAAGTGATAAAGTGTAGTCCCATATTGAAGGGATAGGACAGAAGGGTAGTGATATTATTGGGTTGGGTGGTGCAGGGTTGAGAGGTGGGTAGATTGGGAAGGGTGAGTTAGAAGGTCCAGGATACTGTGGGGAAGGTTGGGAGAGGGACCAGGTGAACACTGGGGATTTGTTGGTATGAGCTTGATAATACAGAGGTGGAAATGCTCTTATGACAATATGAGAAGGAAGGGTCACTGGTTTAAGGTGTTGGTTGAGGGGCATTCGGGAAGGGCACACCTGAAACAGACTTCTAGGGAGTGTGTAAGTGTTCATTCTGACATAATGTGTTGTATCATTGGTTGGAGACCCACATAATGAGTGTGAAGGAGTTGGAATCCCATCTTTGGGAGGACTGATTTGTTCAGTAATAGACAGGCTGGAGTCTCTCTAGAGCAGGGGTGGTTCCTAATGGGGGGCACAAACCAGAGTGTCAAGACCTCTTGTTGCATGCAACTATGAATCTTGTCATCCAACGAGTCAAGCCAGAGGGTCATCATGAGCTCTTTCTGGATGGGGTGGGAGGAATAGAATAGATCAAACAGGGAATATGTAGTGGTCAGTGGAAACATTCTTCATTACCATACAGTGATGGACACAGGACATGGTAAATATCATCAAAATTTATAAAGTGTACAGTCTAAAATGTAAACCATACTGTAAACCATTGACAATGTTTAGTAGCTATGTTTCACTATTTGTATATCAGTTATAACAATTTTACCATCTGTACCCATTGGGCAATTTGATGTAATTATGAATTTCAAAAATATAATTCGATCATGCTTGTAAACAGATCTGTTAATCTGGGCATGATTAAGTTATGATTAGGGCATTGAATGGGCCACATCAGTAGGGTATTCAGCCCCATCCTTTGGTGGGTGGGGAATCAAATATAAAAAGGCATGGGAAGAACAGAGTTGAAGCAGTTTTTGAGAAGCAGTTTTGATGGAGAACTGCTTTTGGAGAGAAGGCCCCAGGAGAAGAGAAGCGAGCTGTTTGCCTGATCATCTACAGCTGACCTTGTGGAGGAAACAGGAGCTAAGCCTGGAGAGAAACATAGCCCTGGGAAGAGAGGAATCCAAGAAGCCTGAACCCTGGCAAACATTGGCAGCTGTCTTGCTCCAACACGTGGCAATGGACATTGGTGAGAGAAGAAACTTAATGCTTTCTGGCCTGGTATCTGTGGACTTCTACCCCCAAATAAATATCCTTTATAAAGACCAATCCATTTTTTGTATCTCACATTAGCACCCCTTTGGCTGACTAATACACTATCCACATAAAAAAAGGTATTAAAATGGGGGGGGAAGGGGATAGGATGTTGGGTATATGAGGGTCTCCTGTATTCTGTGTGTGACTTTGCTGTGATCTAAAACTTCTTTGAAAAGAAAATGAAGAATAGTGAGTCACTGGCTAATGAGAGGGTGAAGGTGCCACGGTACAGACTGGACACCAGATGTTGCAGTGATGAAAGGCAAAAGGTAAAAAAACAAAAAATTTTGTGTAGTTTTCAATTTTTTTAATATCCCAATCTTTTAATTTTATTTTATTTTTAGGCTTTTAAAATTTTTTATATATTTTATCTCTTACATTTGAACTTATCATTATTATTTCATTTTCCTATTAGTTGTATTCAGCTATTGTAATGGCTTCATCTTTGAAGAAGCTTTGTATCACAGAAGGGTTACTACTGGCGTGGGGGAGGATCATTGGCATGGGGTGTCATGGATGGAGGATGCATAGGAGGAAGTTCACCTGAGCATAAGTATAAGGTATAGAAATGCTCAAATGTTCACAGGGCATTGTCACAGTGGGTGGAGAATCACTCAGTAAATGAGAGAATACTGAATTCCCATCCTGGAGACCCCTGCCACATTCTCCAAGGGGACAGCAACAGTCCCCCAAATGCAGGGGCAGTGACTGGTGAAGGAGGATGACCCACTGATGGACCCTTGATATTGATGACTAGCCTTATGAGTCTTTGCTCTTGAAATTGAATCTTAGCCTGTTGTTATGGCGTGCCTAAGGATTGCCTCCTGAGAGCCTCCTTGTTGCTCAAATGTGGCCTCTGTTTAAGCCAAACTCAGCATTTGAATGCATTGCATTCTTCCCAGCATGGTACATGATTCCTGGGAATGAGCCTCTCTGGCACCGAGGGGTTACTACCAAGCAGCAACTGGAAAAAGACCTTGAATAAAAGGGGGAAAAAGTAAAGACAAATGAGTTTATATGGCTAAGAGACTTGAAAATGAGTTGGGAGGTCATCCCAGTGTTGAC
Organism: Tolypeutes matacus; assembly: GCA_026826555.1. Lineage (NCBI taxonomy): Eukaryota > Metazoa > Chordata > Mammalia > Cingulata > Chlamyphoridae > Tolypeutes > Tolypeutes matacus. Next base: position 2,514,327 of record JAKSZT010054175.1, read on the forward strand.
GCTTATGCATATCTCAGTAAGATGTCATAGAATTCCAAAGTGGATATTACCCCGAATAGTGGGTTTCCTGAGGGTTCAGGAGACACCCAGGTCCTATGTCAGGGCGGATAGCTCCAGAGTTTGGTGCCTTGCCAGTGGGTCCTACTGTGGGATTTGTGCTCCTGAAAGTGACAGAGTTGGAGTCAACTATGTCTTCCCTGCACATGTCTCATCTGTCCCTTCTATTCAAACATATACTTGGTGCTCGAGTTTGTAGGTGTACATCCAGAAACTTAATTCTTTGGGCTTTCCATTTACCAACTGGCCTGGAACCTCAGTGGAGCAACAACCCCTAATCTACAGCTCATTGGAATCACCCAGGACATCCGGCGGTGAGATGATGTTGGACAACAGCCATCCCAGGGAATGGTGAGAGTCTGCAGCTCCAAGCAGAATAATCCCATCCATCCTCCCCCTGAGATATAAACCTCCTCTCAATAGGACATCACCATCCCCGACTCCTCAGGATGGGGGAAAAAGCTGTGGAGTAGAATGGACTTACTGGTATTCTGCTATAGATGTATTGTGATTCAATCAGTGGAAGAAATTACAACATTGATGTAGAGCAAGTGGTCACTATATACTCTGGGGTGAGGAAAAAGCAGTTGTAATACAGGGGCTTTTTTGGAACTTGGGAATTGTCCTGAGTTACATTGCAATGACAGATATAGGTCATTTTAGATCTTCATATAACATGCAGAACTTTGTGGGAGAGAATGTGGTCTACAATGTGAAGTATGGTCCATGCTTAATTGACCATAGTTTATCAATTGCAATTAATGTGCCACACTAATGAAAGATGTTTATATGGGAGGTTGTGGGAGGTGTGTGAGGTGGGATTCACTATATCTTTTGTGTCACATTTATGTAATCTAATTATCATTTTTAAAAAATAAAATAAATAAATGCATACCAGCAATTTATGAGTTGCAGAAGAATATTGTTCAATATTCTTACAATCAACATAATCATTCTTGGCTTATGACAATATTTTAATTAAAGCACTTCTAATGGATGTGCAATGGTAAGATAGCATCAAAATTTAATTTTTAGTTCCCTGATGATTTTTCTTTAGTAAAAGCCATGCTTCAAGGAAATTTTGCAAACATTTCCTGAGAACTAATCAATTAATTTAGGAAAAGTCTATATATCTATAATACTGAGAGTTCACATTCCAGAATATATTATATGTTATCATGCATTTTTAATTACTTCATGTTCTCAACAGTGTAGTAGTGGTTCATGTATATTCTTCATGTGTGTTATGAACATCATAAAAGTTATTTCTTTGCATTTTCATTTGCTGCATTTATGTCTCTTCCAAATTTAGAATTTCTTATTTTGTAGTTAAGAATTATTATTTTATTATTTTATATTTTTATTTTATAATTAGTAACATTTCTGAATTATCCCAATGTGCTTAATATATATAAACAATATTTTTGTAAGCAAATACACATATATGCATATATATTTATATATCATTTTGCAAATGTTTGTATGTATTGTGAGAATTTTGATTTTTACCCATAATAATAAAAAAAAATAGATTCTCAATTGATTTTTCTAAGTTGTCTAAATAAAAATTTTATCTACCCATAAAAAAATTAACTATCCTATTCTCTTATTTAAAACCCTTTCCACTGCATAATTCAAAGACTGTAATGTGGCATATAAAGGTTTATGGATGAAATAATCTTTGGCTATATTTCTATCTTCATTTAATCTTTTATCCATATTAAATATGGTATCACTATTCTGATCATCTATGTTTCTAGAATTAGCCGATTATTTTTCTACTTCTGTTTTCTCAAGTGAAATTGCTCCCATTATCCCTTTTACGTATTTTTCACAAAATTCCTTTTCATATATATCTGGTTTCAGCTTATCACTTCCTCAAAGGTAAGTTTTCTTGGAGTCTGGTCAAATGAAGTGGCATGGTGCCATTTCCCACAGAGTCTTTGAAAACTAGCAAACACTGTCAAAAACCATCTTCATCAAGTGTCTGGAAAACAGTTAAAATGTTGCAATGTTTGGACAAGGAATAAATGTTGAATATTCACCTTTAATAATGGTGGGAGAACCTTGTGATATGATTTCTTCTTCATCCCCCATTCCTATCCTGTGCAATTTGGAGCCAACCTGTGCTCCCATTGAATCTCCCTGGACCAGTCACAGAGCAAGCAATGTAATCCCTATGTGCATAATGGTATGCTGTGTGTCAGTGCTGATCTCAAATTTGACACTCTGAATGACTGAACCATGAAACTCATACCTGGCTCAACTTCCCAAAACTTGCCCTGCAGGCCGAAGTAGTTTGCTGACTGCTAAAGTACTGTAAGAAATAATTAATTCAGAGCAGCTTGGTGAAAAGTATTACTTGCTTTATTTCACACAATATAGAAACTGGAGATGGAACAAATCTATAATATCATAAGTTTTGCCATAATTGTGGCTATCTGCAATAGATAGGCTTGCCCAATCTTGCACTGCAAAAGAAAAACACACCTCTCAGTGAGGAGGTGATTTATTGTGAATGTACCAGCAATGAATGGGGGAATCTTCCCAAACCCAGTTCAAAATGAGAACTCGAGTTAGGGTTTTTATAGGCAAAGGATAGCAGTAGGCAAGAAGAAAAGCAAATGATGCTAGGGGTCTTATGAGGTGGGTACACGCAATTTCTCAGTCCTGTATTGTCTCAAGCACATCAAACTTGTCCTTGGTTTCAGCAACTACTTATCCACAGTTAAGTGAGGTCTCCATTACTCCTTTCTTGCCAACAATTCAATGATATCAAAGTTTATATCTCTGAGAAAAGTTACAGGCAACATTCTGTCTGGTTTTGCTTTGAGACATTATCTTATTCATGTAAGCAAAACTGAGAAGGTCTGTTTAATATCCTTTAGGGAACTAAGTGTAAAGAGTAAACTTCTAGAATTAGATGAATAGAAAACCAGTTCAATTAGTATACTAGAATTTTCAGAGCTGCTTAAATGAAAACATTTTAATAAGTATTTATTCTAGTTATCAAATCCCCCTTTGTGTTTATACTCTTCTAATTTTTAAGAAGATATGTTTCATAAGCATTCATCACATAAGGAAAATAAGTGAAGGTCTAATCTTCTGTAATTATTTCCTGCTGGTTAGCGGTGAAGAAATTTTTGATATCATATTGATGGATACCCTAGACATAAACTCACAGAGACAACATAGTTAACAAGACACGTGTATGGCAAGCTAAATAAAGGCAGTACTTAAGAGAGTTATTTTTTTAATCTTATAAGCAAGTTCATTAACTACTTAGAAAATGAATCAAGTTTGCCAATACTTTTAACATGTTCAATAATACTTTGCATATGATTCAGTATAGAGGAGAAATTATGTTCACAATGTACAGTGCTTAATACTAATCAATTCACAAGTTTTTCTTTGAGTTGCAGTTAATATATCTAAGCTCTAGTTTGTGTAGTTTTTTGGAAATTTGATGTAATTATGAATTCCAAAAATATAATTGGATCATGCTTGTAAACTGACCTGTTAATCTGGGCATGAAAAAGTTATTATTAGGGCATTGACTGGGACAATTCAGTAGGGCGTTGAGCCTTCACACAGCAAGCATACAGCAACACTATTGGTTCTTGAGATAAGAACCAATAAGCATGGCTCATATCACCCTCTCACTCTGTGAAACAGAGTCAGTCTGTATGCAATGACCATTGTAGATCTAGCAATAACAAACCATTGCCAACTGGAAGAGCTGCAGGAGTCCAAAACAGCAATGCATTTCCATCTACTTCAGGAGCTTGGCCAGGAGATGTGGCAAATACTTTTATTGATTTAGGGGTCATATTGATCAATCTAGGCAATAACCCAAATGGAGAGACACCGTGCATGTCACAGGGGCCCTGGTTTAAATGCACAAGAGAGCTTGACATCACTGAAGTCTATCTCTTAATTTCTGTACACTTTCTAAACATTTCTCATTCAAATTATATCATACCAGCCGCCCTGCCCGCGCGCCTCCCGCCCGCCGACCTAGCCACCGCTCCCTCGCTCCCTCAGCGCGCCAGCGGCCCGGGCTATGGCCCGGGGCTACGCGGCACGGCGGGCTGGCAGTTGGAGCCCGTGGCGGGCGGGCGTCAGGTGCGCCGGTCTCTATATGGCAGCGGCTCTGTCGGGCCTGGCTGTCTGGCTCTCGCGCTCCACCGCCGCCCGCTCCTATGGGGTCTTCTGCAAGGGGCTAACCCACACGCTGCTCATCTTCTTCGACCTGACCTGGCGGCTGCGCATCAACTTCCCCTACCTCTATATCGTGGCTTCCATGATGCTCAACGTCCGCCTGCAAGTTCATAATGAGATCCATTGAATGCCTTCCTCCAGCTGTGACAGAGTATGTCCTTAGGCTCCCTGCATCAAAGAATACAAAACATGAGGAATGGAAGAGGGGCTCTCGGCAGCCGCCTGGCCACAGCGACGACAGGGGGAGGAGATGATGCGGACACACGCTTCTGTGGGCCTAAACAAAGAATGCGGAAGGAGAGCCCTATGCCTTCGGATATGCCTTCGGATATGCCTTCCTGGAAGAATAAAGCTGCGGTAGATGGAAATGGAAATTCACAAAATGAGAAGCTATCATTGGAAATGAAAAAATGGTTTGAGTGAGATTGACCTCTTGCTTCTCAGTGGCAGCAAAGTGCTACCATATTTGAAAGAATCAGTAAGAAAAAATTCAGCTTCAGCAGCTACTCAGAGCACAGCTGCTCATCTGTCCTGCTCTCCTGCAGAAGAGTGCTTGGCTGAGGTGTTTGCTTGCATGGGCGAGGCTCTGGCAAGGGCCTGGCTGGGAAGAGAGCCCAGGGCCGCTGACCGCCGCAGAGAACAGTGTCCCTGGCTGTCAGAACTGCCCTGCCATGAAAAAACGAATTTGCTGCAGTTAGAAATGGGAATTTCTGCAGATGAACTTCCAAGTGCTTTCCTCGAGGGGATGAGCTCAGAGTCGGAACTGTCTGGCCTACATCCCATCGTTTCTTCAACTCTGTACATATGTCCTCGAGAACTCCTGAATGACGAGACAAAATATGTTTTCTTTGACGCTTTAAAGCCCATGTTTTCAGAGCAAACAATAAAATACAAGAAAATGTTTTCAAGGGTAGAAAGTGCATCCGATGATCTGCAGGTGCCACTAGGATTACTGGCTCCATGAACTCCTGGATTAGCAAATCTGTTATGCCATAGTTAGGGCTCAGGCAGAACAATAAAAAGAGTGAGATTACCTTTAAAAAATGATATCATATCAAATGAAATTAATGGTTTTTATTACTTCACTTTTTACAAGGTGAAAGAACAAATCTTTTGCAATAGTTTGAAATGAAAAGATACTTTTCAGGATTTGACTTTTTAGAATTATTATTTTTTATTTTTAAAGAAGTTTTAGATTACATAAATGTTACATGAAAAATATAAGGTATTTGAATTTGAGAAAGGAAAATATTAAAAGTTGTTAGGTTTGAAAATTATGATCTTTTCAAATTGAGAAGACATTTTTCTTAAATCAAGTACACAATATTTAAAGTACAAGAAGCTATTTTGATAAAAGAGACTTTCTGTTTGGATACTGATTATTCAGGAGAAAACCTTTTTATAATCTACTAAAATAGACTAATGATTCAAGAAACTTTGTTACTTTAACAAGAAAGGCACAAAATTTTAATTTTGCATGAGTATAATATTTGATTCTAAGGCTTTTAAAACTTAATAGATAGACCCATCAAATCTTGCCCAGCTTTGACCAGAAAACTTCCTTTTCCATATACCTTCTTCACTTTCTGTATTAATTATGCTTTTGTACCACATTTTCCTCTTTCTTCATAACCAGTCATTTTATCTTAGGAAAAAATTTCTTTTTCCTTAATAATAAAAATCTCATTCTATATATATTACATACTTAAGTTACTAAAATGATTTTTGAAAATGTCTCCAAACTTCTTACAACCCAAAGTTACCATCAAAATTAAACAAATTTGTCAGAACAATGATTCAATTTGGACATATGCAAACATAGTTTTTTTTCATTTCAAATAATTAGTAGCATGCAATACTAAAACATTGATAGCTCATAGGTGTCTTTGTTTTAATATTTTATCAATATTTTAAAGAGCTATATGATGAAACATTTACAAAGAAACATTTCTGAAACAGTTTTTTGGAGGCAGTTTGGCAGAAGAGGCTGGTTACTAAACGGTTTATGACATGCTTAAATTGATGGCTCACAAAAGCAGATAGCATTTTTCTGGTTTGTTTTCCTCTTTTACTTTTATAGAGTTGTCCAGTTCAAAAGTTATCCAACTTTAACAACACCAATTTTATTAATGTGGATATCCAGATCCAATCAGAAATGACATGGAGACAGAACAAGGAACATTAATGTAGGTAAGGTTTTCTGCTTCTCCAGCAGTTAAACTGATTCTCTTTATGATTTCTGTTACAAAACAAATACAATTAAAAGGTAGCATTAAAATCTAATGACTCATATTTAGGTTACTTTTCACCATCAATAAATTTATACTATAAACAGACAACATTGTAATAGAAAAGCATTTTTTCTTAAGAAGATTTCCTCCGAATTTAGACCATTTTTCCAATATACAACTTAGAGGAGATTTAGCCAGCACATTCTGAGAGTTTCCTATGGCTAGGCAATACTAACAGAAATCTTGAAGACAGAACATCAAGGACAGGAGCTCCTCAAAATGAACAGGTTCCCCAACTTCAAAGCAAAAATGTGATTTCAAAATCAACAGGTTAACCCCAATTCTGAGATCATGGATAATGGGACTCAAACCCATCTAGCCCATATTCACTAGTTCAGATCAACTCAAAATTCAACGTTCCCTTCAACATGAACAGACCAACAAAGCCAATCTAACAGTCTCCTCAGCATGAGCAGTCTGACAAAGTTAAATTACAGAAATCAGAACAAAATAAAGAATTTCACACACTTACCTAGAACAGGAAAATAGTCAGTTTCAGAATCATCTTCACACAAATGCCCAGTGTTTGCCATTGCAGAAACCTTGCCCAGAAACTCCAGCCTTGGTTATTTAGGGAAATATCTGGTCAGCTGTTAGATACAGACTCAAGGGATTAAGGGAAGTCCTATGGTCAACAAAACATTGGTTTGGGCTGCTCTAGGGGCTGTATCACATCTCAGTTAGAAGGTGATTTATTGCAAGTGCACAAGGAAGGAACTGGGAGAATCTTCCAAAAACCAGAGGAAAGTGAGAATGGGAGATAGGGTTTCTTCAGGCAAATGAGAGTGGTAGGGGACAAGAAAAACAAGTGATGCCAGGCGTCTTGTGAGGATGGTACATGCAATGTCTCAGTCCTGCATTGGCTCAACCATGTTAAACTGTCCTTGGTTTCAGCAGCTAATTAACCAAAGTTTAGCAAGGTTTTCATGACTCATTTCTCATCTCAAGGATATAAAGTTTTTCATCTCTGAGAAAAGTTACAGAAAACGTTCTGTCTGGCTTTACTTTGATATGTTATTTTATTCCTGTATGCAAAACTGAGTTGGTTTGAGTAATATCTTTCAGGGAACTAAGTGCAATGAATGAATTTCTAAAATTAGATTAATAGAAACCAGCTCAATTAGTGTATTAGAATTTTCAGAGCTGCTTAAATGAAGAAATTTTAATAAGGATATTTTGTGGCTATCAGGAGTAGAGGGGAATGCAAATTCCTGTAAATGTGAAAATTCATAAGGCCACCTGGAAGCACAAGCCAAGACCAAGAAAAAAGACAAGAAATAAAGAGAGGACACTGTTTCATTCAACTTGGGCTGATATTCTTGGTATGAGAGTAAAATTCTTAAAAGAAGACCAGTCAATGAAGAGCCAATTTTTAACAATGTGCTTTTTTTTTTTTTTTTCTCTTATAAGGTGTTTTATTACCCAGCTCGTTTTCTGAACCAACACATCAAAGGCACCATAACTAATGTAAACTATAGTAGCTTGCACACTTTTAACTGAATAAGCACTTTAGAGGAAAGACACCAACAAACTTTGTGCCTGTGCTGTTAACAATGTGCCTTTAATGTTGGTTTGTTTCATTAACTCCTGGCATGAAAAGAAATCTCTGTCATATCCATCATCTTCCCTGCAAGTTTTCCAATACTGCCTATTTTAATATCTTCAAATGTTAACTCTGGGATTTATTATCTGACTTGTCTGTGGTTTCAGCCAAATTAAGAAGACAGTCAGTGTCTCCTGTTCCAGACCCACACCAGATGGAGGAAGGAGTATGCCGCAGTTTGGGCAGTTTCTTGGGGAAACACATGCAGTTAAAACCCACTCAGCACAGAAAGGTTTCTCTAGTCACAGCTCTGACTCCCACCCCTCATGGGGCAGAAAGGTAAGTAAAGTTTTATCTTTTTCTTGGGGAACCATGGGAAGATTAAATCTTCCCAAATCACAGAAATAAATATCATAAAAAGTATATTAAGAACCCTCTATGCCAACAAAATAGACAACTTAGATGAAATTGACCAATTACTAGACACACATGAATAACCTACACTAACTTTAGAAGAAATAGAAGACATCAACAATCTAATCACAAGGAAAGATATTGAAAGAGTCATCAAAAATCTCCCTTAAATTTAAAGCTCAGGATGAGATAATTTCACAGTTGAGTTCTACCAGTCATTCAAAGAAGATTTAATACCAGTCCTTTTCAAAGTTTTCCAAAAAATTGCACTTGAAGGAAAGTTACTAAGCTCATTCTATGAAGCTAACATTGCCTTAATACAAAAGCCAGATAAAAATACCATGAGTAAAGAAAACTTCAGACCAGTAATGAATATAGATGCAAAGGTCCCCAACAAAATACTTGCAAATCAAATCCAGCAGCACATTAAAATAATTATACGTCATATTCAAATTGAATGTATCTCAAGCATGCAAGGGCTTTCAACACAAGAAAATCAATCAATGCATCATTAATAAATTAAAGGAGAAACATCACACAATCTAAATTGGAAAGGAAGTAGTAAAATTTTAGCTGTGCACAGATGATATGATCCGATATCTTGAAAACACTGAAAAGCTTACAACAAATCTACTAAAACTAATAAATGAGATCAGCACAGTGGTAGGGTACAGGATTAAAATGCAAAAACAAGTAGTAAATATACATGTCCAAGAAGTGCAACATCTTCCAAACAGAATAAATCCGAATAGACCTAATCTGACACATATATTAATCAGAGTGTCAAATGCTACAGATAAAGAAAGAATCTTGAAAGCAGTAAGAGAAAAGTGATTCATCACATACTTGGAAAATATGAGAAAACAAAGAGTTGATTTCTCATCAGAAACCACTGAGTCAAGAAGATAGTGTTATGATATACTTAAAATACTGAAAAAGAAAAACTGCCAACAAGAATTATTTACCCAGCAAAACTGTTCTTCAAAAATGAAGGTGAAAAAAAAAAGAGGCATGTTTTAAATATTTACAGATAAAGAGAAAATGAAAGTATTTGTCACAAGACACCTGCCCTACAAGAAATATGAAAGGGAGTTCTGCAGGGTGAAAGGGGAAAAAATGAAACAGGGAGTTGGAAGAGAGGGTAGAAATGAAGATGATACTTAAAGGTAACTTAAAGGGTGAAAAGAGAAACAAAAATAAGATATGACATATAAAATCAGAAGGATAAAATGGTTGAAATTGGTAATACATTTACAGTAATAATATTGAATGCAAATGGATTAAACTCCATGTGGTAGAGACTGCATGTTTCCCAGAAAATCGTGTTCTTAAAGCTGGTCCGTTCCTGTGGGTGGGAACCAATTTTGGGTGGGAACTTTTGATTAGGATAACTCATTTAATGGCTTTTATATTAGGTTACTTCAGTAAGGCATGGCCCAGGGTGGGTATTAATCCTTTTGTGGGAGTTCTTTATAAGGGAATTAAATTCAAACCCTGAGAAAAAGCCACTGAAATCAGCGGCTTAAATAAAAGTAACCTGGAAGGGAAAGGAGAAACCAGCAGACCCACCATGTGCCTTGTCATGAGACAGAGGTGTCCAGGATCACCAGTGGCCAGTCTTGAAGAAGTAAGCACCACTTGATGATGCCATGATTTGAACATTTTTCTCAGCCTCTGAGCTGTAGGCTTGCAAGTCAATAAATCCCCATTGTAAAAGCCACCCCATTTCTGATATTAATGCTTTTGGCAGCCCAGTAGACTAAAACAGATTTTAGTACTAGGAGAGTGGCGTGCTGATATTGAAAATACAAAAAAAAAAAAATGTGGAAACACCTCATTGTTTGGACATATTGGAGGAATTGTGAAGTGCTTGATAGAAGAGGTCTAGATTGCTTTGAAGAGACTATTGGTAGAAATATGGATGCTAAATTTACTTCTGATGATGCCTTAGACAAAATGATGACTGTGTAATTGCAATCTGGAAGTAAGGCTACACTTGTTTTAAAGTGGCAAATAAGTTGGCAAAATTGTGTTCTGATATTAAACGGAAGGCAGAATTGAAAATGAGCTTGGATATTTAGATGAGGAGATTTCTTAATGATAGTCACAAAGTGAAGCCTGGATTCTCCTGGCAGCATATAGTAAAATGCAAGACGAAAGGTATAAACTGAGATCTGAACCCCTTGGCACAAAGGAATCAGAAATTCTTTTTTCATATGGGAAGCAGCTGTGGCTCAATCAGTAGGGCTCCCGTTTACCATATGGGAGGCCCCGGGTTCGGTTCCCAGGGCCTCCTGGTGAAGGCAAGCCCGCCCGCATGGCGTGGTTAGCTGACCCAGCGAGCACAAGCAGCAAGGGGGGGATAAATGAATAAATAAATAAAATAAAATAATAAAAAATAAAAAATAAAAAAATAAAAAAAAAGAAATTCTTGGGTTGGGAAATTCTGACTTCTGGAAAGTGAGTCCCCATAGAAGAGTGCCACATGTGAAGACTTAACTGAACATGGACATAGTCAGCCGTTTCCTTACAATACATGATTGGAGCTGCAGTTATCAAGGAAGAGTCTGCAGAAGGTCTTATTGTCTGACGGCTTGGATCCCCACCAGTATTTTGTGAGATCTATATGAATGGAACCACTTCCAGTGTAGACTAAAAGGGACATAAAATGGATAGATTGAAGTAAAAATGATGTCAAAGACAAAACCATGGAGACTGACGTTTGGACTGAAGATATCTTCTCGAACCAAGAGAACAGACCCACCCATGTTTGCAGAAAGTATGAGTATGCCCTGCCACTTGAAGATGGCATGTCTTTGGCCCAGGTTTTAAAGGAAAGTACTACTGCCCCAAGCTTCAGAGAGTATTGGACACATTCCTTGGGGATTGGGGTGTATCAGGCCATGACCCCACTGTTCTGATGAGTTTGAACCTGTGCCTCAGAGATAGGGAAGGGTCTAGCCATCACTCTAGCATTCTCAGAGAGACCTGAGGACAAGAAACCATTGTTTGATAGATTACTCTCAGGTTTTGTAGTATGCCTTACAGGTTTTCAGAACTGTTTGGGACTAGTGATGCATGTTTTACATCCAAATTATTCCTATAGCAAAGAGAAGATTTACTCTGTGAGTCTTGTTCCTTTGTATGCTGGAAGCAGATAATATTTAAAAATATTGAAATCATATGAAGCAATTTCTCTGACCATAATAGAATAATAGAATAAAGCTGAAAATCAGTAATATATGGGGAACTGTAAAATTCACAATTATATGCAGGTTAAACAATACAGATTTTTTTTTAACAAGAAGTACACTAAAGAAGAAATGCAAGAGAAACCAAGAAGTATAGTGAAATGAATGAAAACATGCACAAAACACATGAAAACTTATGGGATGCAGCAAAGGCAGTGCTGAGAGGGAAATTTATAATACTAAATGCCTACTTTAAAAAAGAAGAAAGATCTAAAGTCAGCAACCTAACCACACACCTGAAGAAACTAGGAAATGAACAGCATATGAATCCAAAAGCTAGAACAAGGAGATAAATATATAGATTATAGCAGAAATAAATGAAATTGAAAATAGAAAAAATAATAGAGAGTATTACAAAAACAAAAGTTTGTTCTTTGAGAACAATAAACTTCACAAATTCTTAGACTAACAAAGAAAGAGAAGATGCAAATAAATAAAATCAGGAATGAAAAAGGGGACATTACTACTGACCCCACAAGAAAAAAAGAAGAAGAAGATACTATGACTAACTTCATGCCACCAAGTTATATACAATGTAGACGAAATGGACAAATTCCTAAAAACTCAGAGATGATCTATACTGGCTTGGGAAGAAATAGAAGACTTCAACAGTTCAATTGCATATAAAGAGATTGAATTGGTCATAAAGAACCTCCCAACAAAGAAAATCCCAGAAACAAATTGTTTCAAAGGTGATTTCTACCAATAATTTTGAGAAAAATTAATACCAATCTTCTCATATTCTTCCATCAAATTGAAGAGGAGAGAACACTACCTAAAACATTCTATGAAGCCAACATCACCTTAATACAAAAACCTGATAAAGATACTGCAAGAAAGGATATTAACAGACCAAATTTTTGAATGAATATAAATACAGAAATCTAAAACAAATACTTGCACATTGAATGTAAAAGCACATAAAAACTTATGTAACATGATCATATGGTGTTCATCCCAAGGAGGCAAGAATGACTCAACACTAGAAAAGCAATTTATGTATATGCCACATTAACAAATCAAAGGGGAAACCCCACATGATCATTTTGATTGATGCAATAAAGTCAATTGATAAAATCCATCATCATTTCTTGATCAAAAACACTTCAAAAGATATAAATAGAAGAAAAATTCATCACCATGATAAAGAACATATATGAGAAATCCACAGCTAACATCATACTCAATGTTGAAAGGTGAAACACTTTCCCTTTAATATCTGAAACAAGATAAGGGGCCCCACTGTCATCATGGTTATTCAACGTTGTACTGGAAGTTCTAGCTAGAAAAATAATAAAATTCATTCATATCAGAAAGGAAAAAGGAAAAATTTCACTAATATCAGATGACACATTCTACAAATCCTGAAAAATCTACGACAAAGTTACTAGAGCTAATAAATGAGTTCAGTAAATTTGCTAAATACAAAATAAACATGCAAAAATTGTTCGCGTTGCTACACATTAGTAATCAGCAATGTGAAGATGAAATCAATTAAAAATTCTATTTAAAAAACAACTAAAATAATCAAATATCTAGGAATAAATTTAACCAAGGAAGTAAGGGATCTGAACACAGAAAACTAAAAACAAATTGGCAAAAATAAATCAAAGGAGGCCTAACTAATGTTGTGTTAATGGTTTGGAAGACTAAATATAATGATGTCAACTCTCATTTATTGATTTACAGGATAAACACAAACCCAATCAAAATTTCAAGAGTCTACTTTTCAGAAATGGAAAAGTCAATTATCCAATTTATTTGGAATGATAAGTGGCCCTGAATAGCCAAAAATGTCTTGTAAAAGGAGAATAAAGTTGGGGAAATCACATTCCCTGACTTTAAAACATATTACAAAGGAAGAGTCCACAAAACATCATGGTAAAGGCATAAAGATAGAGCTATTGAACAATTGAAGGGAATTGAGAGTTCATAAATAGTTCCTCACATCAATGGTGAATTGATATTTGCAATTGTTGCCAAGTCGATTCAAGTGGGAGAAGAAAGTTGCTTTTGTAAATAGTGCTGTGCAAAATGCCTGTCCATATACAAAAGAATGAAAGATGACCTCTATCTTAACCTTATACAAAAATCAACTCAAAACATATCAATGACATAAATAATGGAGCCAAGAACATAAAACACTTAGAAGAAAATGTAGGGGCACATAACTAAAACCTTATGGTAGGAGATAGCTTCTTAGACATTACACCCAAAGCACAAGCAATAGAAGGGAAAAAAATAGTTAAATGGGACAGGCTCAAAATTAACAACCTTTGTGCTTCAAAGTACTTTGCAATGAAAATGAAAAGGCAACATATTTAATGGGAGAAAATATTTGGAAATCACACATCTGATTGAACATTTATTATCTACAAAATATAAAGAAATCCTACAACTTAACAATAAAAATACAAATATCCCAAATAAAAATGGGCAAAAGATTGAAATAAACATTTTTCCAAAGAGGAAATACAAATGACAAAAAGCACATTAAAAGGAGCTCAGTATCACAAGCTATTAGGGAAATGCAAATCAAAACCACAATGAAATATCATTTAACATGTACTAGAAAGGCTGTTATAAAAATAGGAAACTGCAAGTGTTGGAGACGATGTGCAGAAATAGGAACTTTAATCCTTTGCTGGTGGGATTGTGAAATGGTGCAGTGATTGTGGAATATAGTTTCATAGATTCTCAGGAAGCTAAGTATAGGATTGCCATATGATCTGGCAATCCTGCTATTAGGTATATATATGGAAGGTCTGAAAGAAGGAAAATGAACAGACATTTCCCACTGATGTTCATGGTAGCATTATTCACAATTACCAAAACATGGAAGCCAACTAAATTGTCCATCAACTTATGAATAGATAAACAAAATGCGGTGCATACATAAGATGGGATATTATTCAGCTGTAAGAAGGAAGAAAGTCTTGATGCATGCACCAACAAAGAAGAGGCTTCAGGACATTATGTTGAGTGAAATAATCCAGACAAAAAAGGGTAAATATTATATGATCTCATTATGTATTAATTATAATCAGCAAAAATCCAGAGTTAAAATCTAGAATATGAGTTACCAGGAGATAGAATGAAAGTAGGGAATAGGAATCTGAAGCTTAATTTGTACAGAATATTTAACTTGTTTGGTTTTAATTATTTGTGAATGTATAAAGGTGGCAGTAGCATATTATTGTTAGTATAATTAACATCTCTAAATTGTGTATGAATGTGGTTAAAAAGGGAAGTTTTGTGTCATGTATGTTACTAAAAAGAAAGCTAGAGGAAAAAACGTGGGACTGTATAAAACTGAAATCTGTGATGGATTATGACTGCCATTATTTGTGCAAATATAAGGATGTTCTTTCATGAACTTTAACAACAGTGCATAATTATTGTAAGGTATTATAAAGAGGGCATTATATTGGAAAAATACACATCATGCAAACTATGGATTATTATTAACTGTAACATTTTAATTTTCTTTCATAAATTGAAACAGTGGTACCACAACAATGCAAAGTGTCAATATTAGGAAGACATATGGTAATAGTGTATTTTTACATGTCTTTTATGTAAATCTATCAATATTAATTAATAAAAACATTATGCTAAGTGGAAAAAAATCAGACATAAAGTAGTACATACATTATGATTCTATTTGTACAAAATGTAAATATCAATAAATATTTAGAAATAGATTCAGATTAGTAGTTATGAAGGGTTGGGGAATGATAGAGGGGTCAAAAATTGACTGCTAAGGATATGGGGTATTGATTTTGGAGGAATTAAATTGTTCAAAAATTGGTTGTGGTGATTAAAGCACAACTCTGATTATGATAAAATCCATTGATTGTACACTTTAGATGGATTTTATGGTATGGAATAGAGGTGATTCAACAAGAAGAAATAACTATGAAATGTTTATGCACCTAACCTTATTGCCCCCAAATGCATGAGGCAAACACTGCCAAAATGGAAGGGAGAAATAGATACATCTAGAATAATAGCTGGAGAATTTAATGCACCATTCTCAGTATTGGATAGAACATCTGAACAGATGAAAAATAAGAATTCAGTGAACTTGAATAAAGTAATAAATGAACTAGAACTAATAGACATATATACAACATTGCACCTCAAATCAGCAGGCTATACATTCTTTTCAAGTGCTCACAGTTCCTTCTCCAGGGGAGACCATATGTTGGTTCACAAGACAAGACTCTAATTTTGAAAAGATTGAAATTATACAAAAAATTTTCACTGATCATAATGTAATGAAACTGGAAATTAATAATGGACAGAAAAAAATAAAATTCATAAATATATGGCGATTAAAAAATACACTCTCACATAATCAGCGGGTT
The DNA here is from genome assembly GCA_026826555.1 of Tolypeutes matacus. Classification (NCBI taxonomy): domain Eukaryota; kingdom Metazoa; phylum Chordata; class Mammalia; order Cingulata; family Chlamyphoridae; genus Tolypeutes; species Tolypeutes matacus. The sequence continues at coordinate 2,530,474 of JAKSZT010054175.1, forward strand.
ATGTGAGAAATTGTATGAGAATTCAGGAAATATCTTGGGAGAAATGTGAATGAGAACACAACATATGGAAAACTATGGGTCACCACAAAAGAAATTTACAGTCACAGATGCTTACACTAAAAAAGAAGATAGAGCTTAATTTGATCCTCTAACTACACACCTGGAAGAACTAGAACAAAAACCATAAATTAATCCCAAAACAAGCTAAAAGAAATAAATAGTAAAGAGAAGAGCAGAAATAAATTAAATTGAGATTAAAAAATAAAGAGGATCAACAAAATAAAAAAATTTGGTTCTTTGACTATGTCAACAAAATCTACAAACCCTTAGCTAGAATGACCAAGAAAATAAGAGAGAAGATGCAAATAAATAAAAACAGAAGTGAGAGGGAGGACATTACCACTGATCCCATAGAAATAAGATATATCATAAAAGGAAACTATGAACAACTGTATGCCAAAAAACTAGACAACATAAACAAGAAGGACAAATTTGTAGAAACACACGAACCACCTACACTGACCTTAGATGAAATAGAAAACAAAAAAATCACAAGTGAAGAGATAGAAACTGTCAACAAAAACTTTCCAAAGCAGAAATTCCCAGTAACAAATGACTTCCAGGTGAATTCTACCAATCATTCAAAGATGAACTAATACCAACCTTGGTCAAGCACTTCCAAAAAATTGAAAAGGAAAGAATGCTACCTAACACATTCTATGAAGCAAAAATTGTCCTAATAACAAAACTAGATAAAGATACTACAAAAAAAAGGAAATTACAAACCAATATGCCTAATGAAGGTAGATGCAAAAATCGTCAAAAAAATACTTGCACGCCAAATCCAAAGGAATTTAAACAGAATTATGCACCATGATCAAGTCGGTTTAATCCAAGGTATGCAATAGTCGTTCAACAAAAAAAAAATAATTAGTGTAAAAAACACATTGATAACTTGAAGATGAAAAATCACATGATCAAAATACAGCACCTTTTCTTGATACAATGCACTCCAATATAGAAATAGAGCAGGAGTTCTTAACCAGGAAAGATATCAGGGTTCCTTAAGCTTGAATTGAAAAAAAATCAACTTATTATCTTTATTTCTTCTGACCTCTAACTGAAATATATAATTCCCTTCAATTATATGAATGTATGCAATAAAGAAATTACAGTAGTATTCATTTCATCTGACTGACAAAGGGGTCCATGGAACAAAAAATGGTAATAACCCCTGGAATAGAAGGAAGCATTTTCAATATAGTGAAGTTCATATATGAAAAGGCTACAGCTAATATTGTACTCAGTATTGAAAGACTGAAAACTTTCCTGCTGTGATCTAGAACAAGACAAGGATGCCCACTGTCACCACGGTTATTCAATATTATGCAAGAAGTTCTAGCTATAGCAATTAGCCTAAAAAAAGAAATAAAAAGCATACAAATATGAAAGGAAGAATTAAAAATTTACTATTAGCTGATATTATGATCTTATATCTAGAGAATCCTGAAAAATACACAGCATAGTTACTAATACTGATACACTAGTTCATCAAACTGATGGGATACAAGACTAAGATTAACTCCATAAGCTTACACAATATATCACTAGCAATCATACGCATTATTGATGAGCAATCAGAGGAAGAAATTTTTTAAAAATTCCACTTATACTAGCGAATAAAAGAACCAAATATTTAGGAATAAACTTAACCAAGGATATAAAGGACTTGTATTCAGAAAACTACAAAATAGAGTTAAAAGAAACCAAAGAAGGCTTAAATAAAAGGAAGGACAATCCATGTTCATGAATTGGAAGACTAAATATCATTAAGATGTCAATTCACCCAAACTGAATTACAGTTTCATCTGAATCCCAATAAAAATCCCTACAGCCTTTTTTGTTGAAGTGGTAAAACCAATTATCAAAATTATTTTGAAGGGTAATGGGCCCAAATAGCCAAAAAGACCTTTAAAAAGAAGAATGACATTGTAGGACTCTCACTTCTGGAATTTAAAGAATACCCCTTAGATACAGTGTTAAAAACAGCATGGTACTGGAATAAAGACAGATACACTGACGAATGAACCAAATCAAGAATTCAGAAAAAGACCCTCACATCTAAAGTCATGTGATTTTTACAAGGCAGTTAAGCTCTACCAGCTGGGTCAGAACATATCCATATCCAATGAAAGAAAGAAGACACATATTTCACACCTGATACAAAAATTAAATCAAAATGGATCAAGGACCTAAGTATAAAAGTGACAATCATAAAATTCTTAGAAGAAAATGTAAGAACACATCTTCAAGATCTTGTGGAATGTGGTGATTTCTTAAAGCTTACACCCAAAGCACAAGCAACAAAAGAAAAAAAATTAGATAAATGAGACAACCTGTAAATTAAACACTTTTGCACCTCAAAGGACTTTGTCAAAATGGTGAAAAGGCAGCTGAATCAATGGGAGAAAATATTTGGCAATCATATATCCAGTAAGGGTTTAATATCCATGATATACAAAAAAATCATGCATTTCAACAATAAAAAGACAAACTACCTGATTAAAAATGAACAAAAGACTTGAAAAGACAATTGTTCAAAGAAGAAATACAAATGGAGAAGAGACACATGAAAAAGTGTTCAACATCACTAATGATTAGGGAAATGCAACACAAAATTACAATGAGAAGAAGTGGCAACATGGCATTAGTTTAAAAGGGCACTGACCATCTCTATTGCAAAAAATGGCTGAGTGGGGGGCAAGATCCTGACCAAGTGAGCTGTTTTGTGAACCCACAGTTCAGGAGGCTTCAGGGCATCGATCTGGAGGGAGCTGGACAAAGAGATATATTGTTCAAGGTGCTGCTGGCTTGTTTCTTGTTTGCTGTGATTCCTCCTCCTTATTTTCCCCTTTTCTGTGTATACCGATTTTGTCTACCAATGCTATCTCTTCTCCTACCTTCATCTTTCTATCTTCTACTTTCTGTTGTAATTACATTCCACCTCTTTTTGTTTACTCCTCAATTTTTCTGGATTATATTTCTATCTTTCTTTCTTTTATTAACTTTTTTTCTTTATGCCTTTTCTTTTCTCTTTCTCCCTCTCCTCATCATTCTGGCCTCTTAATTCATTCTATATATTTTTCTCTATTCAGTTTCCCAATTCATTTTCAGTACTCCACTTTTTTATACCTATAACTCTACGATGCTTACAAGAGTTAAATATTCATTTTCCAAGGTCAAATATGGTTCCTCTTCTAACTTTTATTATTATTATTATTATTATTATTATTATCCTTTTCCATTTTTTACCACTTTTGCTTTCTCTGTCTCTAATCAATTTCCCTCAAGGGAACATAAACAACAGCAAGGAAGTAGAATAAAAGGAACAAAGTGTCAAAAAGAAGACTTAACACACACAAAAAAAGAGCAACTAAATAAAACCCTAGATATAGAGAGAAGATAATCAACTGAATAAACACATCAAGATAAAAAGATGACCAGACAGCAACAAAAAATTAAAAATCATTCTAAGAAACAGGAAGACATGGCCCAATACAATGAACAAACTAAAACCCAGGAAGAGATGCAGTACATTGAAAAACTAATCAAAGTCATGCAAAAAAATATCATGGACCAACTTAATGAAGTGAAGGATGAGATTATGGCTATTAAGAAGACACTGGAAGAACATACTGAAGAAATTGTAAACATACATAAAAAGGAAACAGATATGATGGTGATGAATGGCACAATCCAAGAAATCAAAAAGCCACTGGAAGCACATAGGAGATTTGAACAGGCAGAGGAAACAATTGGTGATGTGGAAGATAGTACATCTGAAATCAAACAGATAGTAGAACAGATAGATAAAAAGATAGAAAAAAATCCAGCAGAGACTTGGGGATTTGAATGACAACACAAAATACACAAACATATGCATTATACACATCCCAGAGGGCCAAGAGAATGGAAGGGGACAGAAGGAGTGTTGGAGGAAATAATAATTGAAAACTTCCCAACCCTACTGAGGGAGATGAATGTACATGTCCAGGAAGCACAGTGTGCCCCAAACAGTTTAAATCTCAACAGGCTTACTCCAAGACATACTCATCAAACTGTCCAATGATAAAGAAAAAGAGAAAATACTGAAAGCAGCGAGAGAAAATAGAGCTATCACATAGAAGGGAAGCTCAATAAGATTAAGTGCTGGTTTTTTATCTGAAACCATGGAGGTAAGAAAGCAGTGGTATAAAATATTTAAGGTACTAAAAGAAAAGAATCTTAAAGCCAAGAAATCTTTTACCAGCAATCTGGCATTCACAAATGATGGTGAGTTCAAAATATTCACAGATAAACTGAAACTAAGAGAGTATGCCAATAAGAAACCTGCACTTCAAGAAATGCTAAAGGGAGTTCTGCAGGTTGAAAGAAAAATATAGGAGAGAGAGAGTTGGAGGAGAGTGTAAGAACAACTAAAAAGACAAAAAAGAGAAATAAAAACAACATATGAACTACATAAATCCAAAGAAAATATGACTAATGTAAGTAATTCCTTGAGAGTTATAACACTGAATGTTAATGGATTAAACTCATCAGTCAAGAGAAACAGGTTGGCAGAATAGATGAGGAAATATGACTCATATATACGCTGTCTACAATAAACCTTTCCTGACCCAGGAACACAAGGAAACTGAAAGTGAATGGATGGAAAAGAATCTTAAAAGCAAACAATAAATAAAAATAGTAGGAATATCTACATTAGTATTGGATAAAATAAATTTTAAATGCAAAACCATTGTAAGAGACAAAGACAGACACTACATATGAGTGAAAGGGGTACTCTTTCAAAAAGAACAACTATAAACATTTATGTACCTAACTGGGGTGCCTCAAAATGCATGAGGCAAATAATGGAAAAATTAATTGGAGAAATGGATGCTTCCACAATTATAGTGGAGGACTTTAATACACCATTATAACCATTATACATAATATTTCAAAAAAGAATCAATACAGAAACCAATACTTTGAATAATACATTAAAAGATCTGGACCTAATAGACATATACACAACAGTTCACCCAAATGCAGGGAGACATACATTCTTCTTGAAATCACATGGATCTTTCTCCAAGATAGACGACACTCTAGCCACAGAAAAATGCACAATGAATTTCTCTAACCACAATGGAATAAAGCTGGAAATGAGTAAGGGCCAGAGAAGAAGATAACACTAAAAGATATGAAAGTTAAACAACACATTCTTAGACAAACAGTTGGTCAAGGAGGAAATCAGAACAGAAATCAGCAACTACCTTGAAATGAATGAAAATAACAACACAACATATCAAAACTTATGGGATGCAGCAATAGTTGTACTGAGAGGGAAATTCATAGCCATAAATGCATATATCAAAAAAGACAAAAGAGATTAAATCAAAGACCTATCTGTACCCCTGGAGGAATTAGAAAAACAACAATTAACTAACCCCAAAAGAAGTAGAAAGAAGGAAATAACAAAATTTAGAGGAGAACTAAATTTAATAAACAATAAGAAAGCACTAGAAAAAAATAAACAAAACCAAAAGCTGGTTCATTGGGAAGATGATTAAAATGGACAAACCCTTAGCTAAACTAACAAAGAAAAAAAGAGAGAAGATGTAAATACACAAAAGAAAAATTGAGGAATGGGATATCACCTCCCTACAAAGAAGAGCTCAGGACCAGATGGCTTCACAGGTGAATTCTACCAAAAATTCTGGAAAGAACTAACACCAATACTGATTTAACTCTTCCAAATATAGAAGAAAAAAGAACATTGCCTAACTCATTTTATGATGCCAACATTACCCTAATATCAAGGCCAAACAAAGATGCCACAAAAAGGAAAATTGCAGACCAATGTCTCTAATGAACCTAGATGCAAAAATTCTCAACAAAATACTTGTTAATCGTATTCAACAACACATCAAAAGAATTATACACCATGAACAACTGGGTTTCATCCCGGGATTGCAAGGATGTTTCAACATAAGCAAATCAATCAATGTAATACACCACATAAACAGATCAAAAGAAAAAAATCACATGAACATCTCTATTGATGGAGAAAAAACATTCAAAAAAATACCGCACCCTTTGCTGATAAAAGCTCTGCAAAGATAGGAATAGAATTAAACTTTATGAACATGATAAAGGGTATATATGAAAAACCCACAGCTAACATCACCTTCAATGGTGAAATCCTAAAAGCTTTCCCTCTAAGATCAGGAACAAGACAAAGATGTCCACTACCAATGCTCCTATTTAACATTGAGTTAGAAGTACTTGCTTAAGCACTGAGGCAAGAAAAAAATATAAAAGTCATCCAAATGGAAAGGAAGAAGTAAAAAATACACTATTTGCAGATGACATAGTCCAATATATAGAAAACCCTGAGAAATCTACAACAAAGCTTCTAGAACTTACAAATGAGTTCAGTAAAGTTGCAGGTCATAAGTGAAATACACAAAAATCGGTAGAATTTCTGTACTCCAGTAATGAGCATTCTGAGGAAGAAAACAAGAAAAAAATATCATTTGCAATACTAACTAAAATAATGAAACACTTCGGAAAATATTTAACAAAAGATGTAAATGACTGATACACAAAAAACTACAAAACACTGTTAAAAGAAATCAAAGAAGACTTAAAAAATGAAAGAATATATCCTGTTCATAGATAGGAAGACTAAACATAATTAATATATCTATCCCACACAAACTAATCTACAGATTTAATGTTACCCCAATAAAAATCAACACAACATTTTTAATACTGAATTGGAAAAATTAACTATTGAATGTATTTGGAAGGGCAAGATGCCCTGAATATCCAAATATGTATTGAAAAAGAAAAATGAAATAGGAGGAATCACACTACCTGACTTTAAAATATATGACAAAGCTACAGTGGTCAAAACTGCATGGGATTGGCACAAGGATAGATATACTGACCAATGGAAATGAATTGAGAGTTCTGATATAGATCTTCTCACCTACAGTCATCTAATATTGGACAAGGCCACAAAGCCTACTCAACTGGAAGAGAATGGTCTCTTCAAGAAATCGTGCTTGGAGAACTGGATATCCGTATCTAAAAGAATGAGAGAGGAACACCATCTCACACCTTATACAAAAATCAACACAAGATGAATCAAAGATGTAAAAATAAGAGCCAAGACGATAAAGACTTTGGAAGATAATGTAGGGAAACATCTACAAGACCTTGAAATAGAAAATGGTTTCATGAATTTCACATCCAAAGAATGAGCAGTGAAAGAAAAAATAGATAAATGGGATCTCCTCAACATTAGAAACTTTTGACCTCAAAGGAGGCAATCAAAAAAGTAAAAAGGCAGCCTACCCAATGGAAAAAAATATATTTTGCAAACATATATCTGATAGGAGCCTAATATCCAGCATGTTTAAAGAAATCCTACACCTCAAAAATAAAAAGACAAACAACTCATTTAAAAAATGAGCAAATGGGCCACACTTGTGGGAGATGTTTGTGTGGGATGTGGTGGGAGGTGTGGGAGGTGGGCAACATGGGAATCCCAGTGGGTTCCGTGTAATATTTTGGGTAATCTAAGCACCTCTTAAAATATATGTATGTGTATATATATATATATATATATATAACATTTTTGTAAGCAAATACACATATATGCATATATATTTATATATCATTTTGCAAATGTTTGTATTTATTGTGAAAATTTTGATTTTTACCCAAAATAAAAAAAAAAAGTTCTCATTGAAAAAACAAAACAAAACAAAAAAATGAGCAAATGACATGAAAAGACACTTCTCCAAGGAAGAAGTACAAATGGTTAAAAAGAACATGAAAACATTGGGAAATGTAAATCAAAACAACAATGAGATACCATCTTACACCCATTAGATTGGCAGCTAATAAAAAAATCAGAGGACTACAAGTGCTAGAGAGGGTATCGAGGAATAGCAACCTTCATCCACTGCTGGTGGGAATGTAGAATGTTACAGTCATTGTGGAGGACAGTTTGGTGATTCTTCAAATAACAAACTCTAGAACTGCCATTTGATCCAGCAATTCCACTGCTGGATATATACCCAGAAGAATTGAAAGCAAGGACACAAACAGATAAATACACACCAATGTTCATAATGGCTTTATTCACTATTTCCAAAAATTGGAATTGACCCAAAAGCCCATCAACATCTGAATGGATAATCAAAATGTGGTACAGATATACAATGAAATATTACACAGCTGTAAGATGGAATACAGTGCTAACTCAATGGATAATGTGGATGAATCTTGAGGTCCTTATGTTAAGTGAAGCAAGCCAGGCATTGAAGGATGAATATTACATGACCTCACTGATATGAATTAAGCAAACTGAGCAGACTCAGAGAGCTATTGCCTGGAAGATAGGTTTAGAGGAAATAGAAAGGGAGAAGAATTTTGTGAGCCAACACCCATATGGACATAATCTATGATAAGTTAAAAGTGTGTACTTGCATATTGAAGGGATATGACAGGATGGTAGTGATATTATTGGGTTGGGCTGTGCAGGTTTGACAGGTGGGTAGATCGGGGAGGGTGGGTTGGAAGGTCCAGGGAACTTCGGGGAGGGTTGGGAGGGGGACCAGGTGAACATTGGGAATTCGTGAGTATGTGGTTGAAAGAACAAAGTTGGGAACATTCTTATGGCAATATGACAAGAAAGGGTAACTGGTTTAGGGTGTTGGATGGAGGGCATTTTGGACAGGGCACACCTTGAACAGGCTTCTAGGGAGTATGTGAGTGATCATTTTGTCATGTGTTGTATCAATGGGTGAAGACTCACATAATGAGCGGGAAGGTTTTGGACTCCCATCCTGTGGACGACCGATATGTTCACAAACAGAAGGGTGGGATTCTTTCGAAAGCATGGGCTGTCCCTAATAGGGGAGGAAAAATAAGTGTGTCAAGACCTCAGTGTTGTTGCATGTAACTATGAATTTTTCATCCAAGGAATCAAGCCAGCATTTACTGTGGGCCCTGAGGGGAGGGGGAGGGTGGAATAGAATAGATGGAACAGGGGGTATTTGGTGGGCAGTGGAAGTGTTCTACATGATCTTGCAATGAAGGACATAGGCCATGTTAAATATCATAAAAATTTATGAAAGTGTATGGTCTGAAAGGTAAACCATAGTGTAAACCATTGACCATGGATAGTAGCTATATTTCACTATTTGTATGTCACTTTTAACAAAGGTAACATCCACATATAAAAAGGTATTAATATGGAAAGTGGAGAAGGGGGAGGATGTTGGGTATATGGCATCCACTGTATTCTGTATGAGATTTTACTGTGACCTAAAACATGGAAAACAAAAGGACAAAAAGTAAGTCACTGTGGAGTAAATTGAAGAAAATGTTACTGTACATACAGGACATCAGACATTACAGTGATGAAAGGAAAAATGTCAATTTTTAAAATATTTGTCATTAAATTTTAATGTCCCAATCTTTAAAATTTTTTAAAATATTTTTTATGTATTTTATTTATTATATTTAAACCTATCATTGTTTCATTTTCCTATTAATTGTATTTGGCTATTTTATTGGCTTCATTTTTGGCAAAGTTTTGTACCACTGTAGGGTTACTACTGGGGTAGGGGAGGATCATTTGAGTGTGGTGTCATTGATGGGAGATACATGGGAGAAAGTTCACCTGTACATACATATAAGGTATATAAATGTGTATAAATATTCACTGGGTATTTTCACAGTGGGTGGAGATTCACACAATAACTGAGAGAATATTGAATTCTCCTCCTGGAGAGCTCTGCCAGATTTTCTAATGGAGCAGCAAAGGTACCTCAAATGCAGGGGCAAAGACAGGCGAAGGAGGATGAGCCATTGATAGGCCCTTGATATTGATGACTATGCTTATGAGCCTTTGATCTTGAAATTGAAACTTAGCCGAGTGTTGTGGGTTGCCTAAGAGTTGCCTCCTGAGAGCCTCTTTGTTTCTCAAATGTGGTCTCTTTCTAAGCCAAACTCAGCATATAAATGCATTACCTTTCTCCCAACATGGGACATGACTCCCAGGGTTGAGCCTTCCTGGCACTGAGGAATTAATACCAAGTACCAACTAGCATTGCAACTGGAAAAAGACCTCAACTAAATGGGTGAGAAGGTAAAGACAAATGAGTTTATATGGCTAAGAGACTTCAAAGTGTGTCAGGAGGTCATCCCAGAGGTAACTCTTATACACATCTTAGCAGGTTCTCATAGAGTACTAAGTGGATACTGCCCCAAATAGTGGGCCTCTTGAGATTTTTGGAGACACCCAGGTCCTATGGTCTGGGCAAATAGCTCCAGAGCTTGGTGTCTTGCTAGTGGGCCCTACTTTGGTGTTTGTGCTCCTGAGAGTAAAAGAGTTGGACTCAACTGTGGCTTCCTTACACATGGCTCATCTGTCCCTTCTATTTAAACCTATATTTGGTGCTGGAGTTTGTAGGTGTACTTCCAAGAGTCTGGAATCTTTAGGCTGTCCATAAGCCCGCTGGGCCTGGAATCTCAGTGGAGTTTCAAGACCTACTCTCCAGCTCATTGGACTCATCCAGGAGAACTAACAAGGAGGTGAGGATTGACAAGCTCCATACCAAGGAAACAAGAGAGCCTACAACTGCAAGCAAGAGAGTCACATTCATCAGCCATATGGGTTTGAAGCCTCCTCTCAGTTAGAGGTCGAGTGGACATCCTCAACCTAGAATCCTCAGGATTGGGGAATGAACTATGGACTAGAGTGTACTTATTGGTATTCTACTGTGGACATATTGTGAATCTAGCATTGGAAGAAATCACAACATTGATGTGGAGGCAGTGGCCACTGGAGCCTCTGGGGCTAGGGAGAGGGAAAAACAGTTGTGATACAGGGGATTTTTGGGTCTTGGGAATCATCCTGAATGACATTGCAGTGACAGATATAGACCATTTTATATCATCCCATAGCATGCAGAAGTGTGTGGGAGAGAGTGAGGAGTACAGGGTGAACTTTGGTCCATGCTCATTGACAATGCCCCAGGATGTGTTTATCAATTGCAATGAATTTTCCACACTGATTAAGGATGTTGTTTATGTGGGAGGGTGTAGGGTGTGTGGGGAGTGGGGCATATGGGAATCTCTACATTTTTGTGTAGCATTTCTGTAATCTATGTAACAATACAAAAACCCATCTTCTTTGACAATGTTAAAAATAAAAACAAGAATAAATCCAGTCCCATATTTATTTAGAAATTTTTAAATTGCATTTTAAATAGTTCATGAGTCAAAGAAAAAATAATGTACTTCCAGATAGAATAATAATGAAACTATTACATACCAAAACTTAAGAGATTTGAAATTATGCTGAGTGAAAAGAGCCAACACCAAAAGTTTATGTATTTCCTTGTGCTTATTTGCCACGCGTGTATCCTCTTTGGTGAAATATATGTTTCAAGTCTTTCGCCCCCTTCTATAATTGGGCTGTTTGTTTTCTTACTGTTGAGTTTTGAGAGTTCTTTGTACATTCTGGATCCAGGTCCTTTGTCAGACATGTGATTTGCAAATATTTTCTCCCTGTTTGTGGCTTGTCAATTGGAAAGTGACAGCATGACAGTGTGTGTGTGTGGTTTTTTTAAATTAATAGACTCTCTTTAGAATCTTGGCATTTTAAATGCATAAAGGGCACAGAATCTTTAAGCTCTGGGGCAGAAAAAGATCATGTAGAGGGCACAAGACCTCTGAGAAACCAGAGGAAGTGTTTTTACAATAAACGGACTGTGGCACAGTGACAGCTTTAAGGAGGCAAAAAGAGAAGAGTACCAATTACCATTAATGAACACAGGCACACAACTAAATGTGCTGGGGAAAAGTAATTTAAAGGACATTAAGTCGGTCTCATCAAATATATAACAAGCACATGACTACCAGACACACATTCTAACCCAAATAATTTACTTCTCAAGAAGACATCTTTGAGCTGTGATGTCACGTGAGAACGACCCGCAGTACATGTGTGCTTTCTGCGTGAGTGAGCTTTCAAGCATGCACGCTATTTAAGTGACCACTGAACCTTAGAACGAGCAAACCCAACACTTTGGCCATTCACTTCACAGTTGGTTTTTAACCAGTAGGAAACCCTTCACCTTTCCAAAATGTTAATAATTTATTAACAATATCTTCATCACGGTGGTTTTTGCTGGGTCAGAGAACATCATTGTATGATGGAGATAACGACTGCTCACACGGTGGAACGAGCGCGACGTGGCAGTCTGTGCCCAGGATGAAACCCGAGAGCAGAGGGGAGCCTGGGTGCCCCCTGCCCCGCACCTCCCTGACTCCCTTGGGCATCCAGGGCTCGCTGGCTCCCCGGGGTCGGAGCCGCCTCTGCAAACCGGAGGGAGGCTTGGCAGCCTCGCCGCTTCCTGTGACCAGGAGCAAGCGCCACTGCGTCACAGCGCCCGCCTAGTCAACGGAAATCCGCTCAGCCTCCAAGAACCTGGTTTTGATTACTTAGTTTTATCTAGTAATCGTAGGTCCGGCGTGTTTCTTCAAAACTTCTCACCTAATTAAATGCTTGGATAATGGTGAGAGAATCTCCTGGATCACTTCACGGTAAAGTAATGTTAGGACAGTCATGTTAAGGTGTCATCTTACCCTCTTGTCTTCTAAAGGAAATTTTCCACCAGGCGGGGCCGTTTCCCTGGCTCAGCAGTGACCACAGCCTGCCCGAAACACGAGCCGGTGTGCAGGGACTGGGATCCACGCCGCCCGAGCCTGGGGTCGGGCTGGTGCCAGGGCCTCGCGGCAGTGGCACCACGCCAGAGTGGACAGTGCAGGTGTTGGCCGGCATCAGTGGCCAGGGGAATCAGCAGCCTTCTTGGCATTCGGCCCTTGCCCAAAAGCCCGTATTCCTACTGAGTTAGACCTGGGCCGCGTTTCCAATGAAGTGGCCTCCTCCTCGCCACTTAACAGTCACCTGCTGGTAAACCTGGTCACATCGGGAAAGGGAAAGCTGGCTGTGCCTGGAGCTCCATCTCTCTCCATAGCAGAGACGACCTAAGTAATTTCAGGGTGTTTTGTTTTTAATGTAGGCAAAGCTTCTATTCTTTCATCTGTGATTTTATCCCCCTTCAAATACAGTATTGCGATCGTTTTGATGATATGTACGCAGAATGTGATCAGAAGGATGTGTGTGTCTGTACCCAGCCTCTTCCTGTTGCTTTGGTTTGCTTTGGTTTGGTTTAGGGCTTCTCTTTTACAAGGCAATATGTAGTGCTGTGGTATCCTTTCAGTAAAGCACATACACTCACAGCTGCTCTGTCCCTTCCCCTGTTTGCTTCTTTGGTGTCTGCTTGGGGGGGACCCAAAGATTCCAGTGAGTCAGTGTACATAACTCTGTATATAGCTATATTATTGCATATAAGAGCAATCTGGTGTTAATGTTTTGCCCTTGGCCTTTTTAGGTGGTGGCGGATCCCTCACCCTCTGTGTTGGCTCAGCTGTGGAATGCTCTGTGTAGCGAGATTTTGGTCAGGGGTTTTGCCTGTGGCTTTTATCCTGCAGTCCACCATGGAAAATGTGTACAAATTTCATGCTTGACATTTAATGCTTACTTATCAACAGATCATCCTGCTTGACCTTAACAAAATAAAGTGTCTATTTGAAAGAAAAAAAAAAAGCTTATGTAGTTTGTGATTCTATTTATATAAAATACTTAAAATGACAAAACCATAGAAATGGAGAAGAGATTAGTGTTGAAAGGGTTAGGGTAATGAATGGGAAGACATGCATGACTATTAGGGCAACATGAAGGATTCTTGTCATGATGAAATGTGTATTTTTACTGTTTCAATGTCAATATCTTAATACATAAAAATATAATAAAAATGTTATATATTATTGATATTTAAAAAAGAAGAAAATATCCACAACATGATAAAGGTTATATGTGAAAAACCCACAGCTAAAGTCATACTCAAATGTGGGAGACTAAAGGCTTTCTCTCTAGAACCTTGGAGAAGCCAAGGATGTCCACTTCTGCCTTCCTTATTTAACACTGCATTAAAAGTACTTACTCGAGCACTTGGTCAAGAAAATGAAAAAAAACGAATCCAAATTTGAAAGGAAGAAATAAAGTTTTCACTATTTGCAGTTGACCTGGTCCTATACATGGAATTTCCTGACAAACCTACAAGAAAGTTTATAGAGCTGATAAATGAATTAACTTAATTAATGGGATATAAGATCAACATGCAAAGATCAGTAGCATTTCTGAGCACTACTAATGAGCAATCTGAGGAGAAAATCTGGAAAAAAAATTCCATTTTCAATAGCAAGTAGAATTAATCAAGTATCTAGCAATAAACATAAGTAAGGATAGAAAAATACTTATACACAGTTAACTACACAACATTGCTAAAAGAAATCAAAGAAGACTTAAATAAATGGAAGAATATTCCATGTTAATGGATTTGAAGATTAATTATCATTAAGATGTTAATTCTAGCCAAATTGATCTATGGATTCAATGCAGTTACAAAAAAATGTTCAAACAACATTTTTTACAGAAATTGAAAAGCCAATAATCCAATTTATTTGGAATGGTAAATGGCCCCAAATATAAAAAAAAAAAAATTTTGTAAAAGAAAAATAACATCAGAGGAATCATGCTACCTGACTTTTAAACACACTGTAAAGCTACAGTGGTCAAAACTGCATGTAATTGGCACAAGAATAGGCAATCTGACAAATGAAAATGAATTGAGAGTTCATATATAGACCCAAGCACATATGGCTGAATGATATTTAAACAGGCCACCAAGCCCACTCAACGGGGATACCATAGTCTCTTCATCAAATGGTGCTGGGGAAACTAGATATCCATAACCAAAGAATGAAAGAGAATCACCATTTCAGGCCCTATACAAAAATAAACTCAACATCAATCTAGGACCTAAATAGAAGAGCCAGGACCATAAAGCTCCTAGATGATAATATATGGAAGTATCTATGAGGTCTAGTAGGAGGAGGAAATGGTTTTATAAATTTTACACTGAAAGTACAAGTAATGAAAGAAAAAATAGATAAATAGGACCTAGTCAATATAAAATAAAACTTTTGTGCTTCAAAGGAGATTTTTTAAGAAAGTGAAAAGGCAGCCTTTTCAAAGGGAGAAAATATTTGGAAACCACTTACCTGATAAGAGTCTAATATCCAGCATATGTAAAGAAATTTTACATCTCAATAATAAAGAGACAATCAACCCATTTAAAAATGGGCACACTAATGAAGGTTGTTGGTAATATGGGAAAACGTGGGAGGGGGAGAGAGTGGGGTTTATGAGAATCCCCTATATTCTTTATGTAATATTTATACAATCTAAAGTTTCTTTAAAATAATTTTTAAAAATGTGATGTTAAACAAAAAGAAACAATATTTTTTATGAACATGGGATTAATTAAGAAATTACAGCATTCCTTGATAGTTTTATCAAATACAAGAATGGCATCTTATGAATTGTGTCTATATTATAAGCTATTGAAAAATTATTGAAAATGCTTAGAAAATACATAAGGATATATAAATGCAAAATAGGTAATATTTTTGTAGTTCAAAAATTCTAAGTAATGTAGTCCAAAGTATTTTACATGTATATGAAATCAGAATAAAGACTGTAATTATTAAAAAAAAAGCAATGGGTTTGAATAGACACTTTTCCAAAGAGGAAACACAAATTGCTGAAAAGCCCATGAAAAGATGCTCAATATCACTAGCTACTAGGGAAACTCAAATCAAAACCCCAATGAGATATAATTTTACACCTACTAGAATGGCTACTGTTAAAAGAAAAGAAAACTCCAATGTTGGATAGGATCTGTAGGATAAAGAACAGTCATCCACTGCTGGTGGGAATGTAGAATTGTGCAGCCACTTTGGAAGATGGTTTGGCATTTCCTCAGGAAACTAAGTATAGAATTACCATGTGATCCAACAATCCTCCAATTAGAAATATACCAAGAACAATTGAAAGTAGGAACAGGAACAGATATATGCACACCAATGTTCAATGCAATATTATTCACAATTCTCAACTGTTAGAAGCAACCCAAGTTTCCAAAAATGGATGAAAGGATAAACAAAATGTGGTATATATACATTCGATGGAATATTGCTCTATTGTAAGAAGAAATGAAGTATTTACCCATGTGACAACATGGATTAACCTCAAAGACCTTACGTTGAGTGAAGTGAGCCAGTGTCTAATTAAAAAAAAAAAGTAGAACAATATGCCAAGCTTTCAATATTAATACTTGTACTTATGAACCTTATTCTTGAAAAAGGGAAACTTAGCTTAATAAAAACTAATGCCTAGTAGTTACCCCATGAAATCTTCCTTGTTACTCAAATGTGGCCTCTCCCTAAGCCAAACGCAGAAATAAACTCACTTATTCCCCCAACATTGGACATGACACCCTGGGTTGAGGCTCCCTACCACCATGGAATTACTGCCAAGCTCTAACTGGTATTGCATTTAGTAAAAGATATTGGCCAAAAGGTAGAAACATTAAATACAAAAGAGTTTTCATGGCTAAGAGATTTCAGAGTGGGTTGGGAGGTCATTTCAGAGGTTACACTTATGCACATCTCAGGCAGATCTCACTAACTGCCACAGTAAACAAAGCTTCAAACAGAGGTGCACCTGAGGGCTCTAGAAATATCCATACACTATAGGCCAGGCACACAGCATCATGAAATCATTACCTTGTCAGTGGGCCTTATACTACAATATATGATCATCTCTTTCCCCAATGTAACAGTGTTAGAATTACTTATAATTTCTCTACTCATGATTCTTCTACCCCTATTATTTGAACCTATAATTAGCACTATACCCATTAAATATATGTCCCAGAGGCTTAAATTTTCAGTCTGTTCATATACTAGTTGACACCTGAATCTCAACAGATTTCAACCAATACCTACTCTCCAGTCCATCAGACTCACCCAGGACAACTAACAAAATGATTATGATGGAAAAACTCACATCCTAAAAAACAGTGTCTACAACTGCAAGCAAAACCATTCCTTTTATATGCCCCATAAGATGTAATTCCCCTCCCAATCTGTAGTAGAGTGGGCACATCATCCCAAAAGTCTCAAAATTGAGGAATGAACAAACATAAGAGGGAATGCAATCACAGTCCAAAGAAGACTTATTAGTTTTGTAGTAACAGAACAAGTTACAAAACTGATAAATATAATGGTCACCAGAAGTCCTGATGGGAGGAGGAAGAATGAATAGATGGAACATAGGGCATCTTAGGACATTGGAATTGTTCTGCATGATATTGCAATGGCAGATACAGGCCATTAAAACTGTGCAGTACATAGTGTAAACCATAATGTAAACTCTAGACCTTGGCTAGTATTAATGCTTCATTATTGGTTCATCAATTGTAACAAATGTACCATTCTATTGTAAGATGTTATTAGGGGAAAATGTAGGAGGGGAAATGGGTGGGTCATATGTGAATCCCCTATACTTTTGATGTACCTTTCCTGTAATCGAATACTTCTCTAATAATAAGTTTTATGGATATATCCAGCCCATTTCTGGTATATTGCTTGGGGAGACTTCACCCAACGGAAACATAAATTGGTTCCAGGAAAGTGGGGTGCTGCAATTAAAAAAATACCAAAAAGGGTGAAACAGTTTTACAAAGGTTTAAGGGGAAGATTTTGGAAGAATGTGAGCTGCTTCAGAGAAAAGGTCTAGATTGCTTTGAAGAGACTGTTAGTAGAAATACGGAACCTAAAGTAACTTTCAAGGGGGCCTTAGATAAAAGTGATGACTGTGTCATTGCTAACTGGAAAGAAGGTGTTCCTTACTTTAAACTGACAGAGAACACAGCAAAATTACTCTCAAACTTTAAAAATCTAATGGAGTATGTTTTGAAGATGTTCAGATCTGTTTGGGACCTGTGACCTTTTCCTTGAAATTTCTCTCTATGACAATGGGCACTTGTATTCTATGACTGTCCTTCATTTCTATATTGGAAGCTGATAACTTGTTTTGTAAGTTTGTCAGGTCTACAGCTGGAGGGGAATTTTGCCCCAAGAGAGACTGCATGCCTATGCCTGATTTCAATGAGATTTTGTACTTAGAATTTTTATTGAAATTATTTAAGGTTTTTGAAATGTGATGAAATGATGCATTTTGCAAATGGAAGGAACCTCTATTTTGGGTATCCAGGTGATGGAATATGCCAGTTTGAGTCTTTTGTGAACCACAGAAAAACATGTTCTTAAAGTTAATCTATGCTTGTGGGTGTGGACTCATTGCAAGTACTGTCTTTTTGCAAGTAGGATCGTAAAATAAGATATGACCCACCTCATTCAGGATGGGCCTTGATCCTTATACTGGAGTCCTTTATAAATGGAGGACTAAAAAGCCATTGACAGAAGAGAAACCATAGAAACAAAGGGGAGATCACCGAGGACAGAGGCAGGAACTAGTGGAACATGAAGGTATGAAAAGTGGCCCCTGAAAGGCTAGGCCAATAGAGCAGCTCAATACTAAAGGGAAAACACTGAGAAGAAAGGGGAGAGACCAGCTGACCAGGAGTGTACCCTGCTTTGTGCTTGATCACCCACAGGTGAGCTTGGAGAGAAAGTATATTTAGGTTATGCCACCATGTGCCTGACCACCTACAGCTACAACTTGGTGAGAAGGTATCCTTGAGGATGCCTTTATTTGGACATTTTCACAGCCTTGGTTAAATATATATTTTTGGTTAGAGAAGTTGTGTGCTATCAAAAAAAAAAATGCATAACATGCTGAATTCCCACCATCTCCCCTCCACCAACATCTTGCATTGTTTTGGAACATTTGGCACAGAATATTAAAGAACATCACCAAAATATTACTACTAGCTAGGGGGAATAGCTAATATTTTGTTTATTTGTCCATACAACTCCCTATTATTAACATCATGTATTAGTACTGTGCATTTGTTATACTTCATGAAAGAAACTGTTAATGACAGTTCATCATCCAACACATGGTTCAATGTTTTATACAGTGCCATGCCTTGTACAATCCCTCCAAATTGTAAAGCTCAGTGACTCTCATTTTCATCACAGAGTTGTGCAGTCATAGCCTCAGTATATTTTTGAACATTTCCCTTAGTCCAAAAGAAAAAAATCTCATACCACCCACAATTGACCCCTACTATCGAAATAGTACCTCTTTGACATTGATGAAATTATATTATGAAATTGCTGTTAATTATAGGCAAAAGTTACATTAATTGTATTTTCCCCATGCATCACCATATGTTTACTATCTTGCAATCTTGCAGTAGTGATGTACATTTCTTCTAGTTCACAGAAGAACATTTTTGTATTTCTAAATTTAACCACAGTCCTCACCAACCACCAGGTTCACTACATTATTCAGGCCCTAGATTATTCTCTAACTTCCTTTCTTTTTTAAAAAATTTATATATACATTTATATTTTTAAAAGGTACTTAGTTTGCATAAATGTTACATGAAAAATGTAACCTTCCAACACTTTCCCACATTAACGACATCTTTCATTAGTGTGGTATATTTGTTAAAAATGATGAACACATATTGGGGCATTGCCACTAAATTTGGATTATAGTTTATGTTATAGTTTAAACTCTCTCCTGCACAATTTTGTAGGTTATGACAAGCTATATAATGGCCTGTATCTGTCATTTCAATGTCATTCAGGACAATCCCAGGGTCCCAAAAATACCCCAATATTACACTTACTTTCCCTCTCCCTCCCCTTAGAACCTCCAGTGGCCACTGCCTCCACATTAATGATAAAAGCTCTTCCGTTGCTAGAATGACAATAAATCTATAGTAGAATAACAGTAAGTATATTCTACTCCATCATTCATTCTCCAATCCTGTGGATTCTGGGATGGTGATGTCCACTCCACCTCTAATTGAGAGGGGGCTTAATCCCATGGAGTGAATGGATGGAACTATCTTGCTTGCAGTTGCAAACTCTCTCTTCCTTGGGACGGCCATTGTCCATCATTATTTTCACATTAATTGTCCTGGTTGAGTCCAATGAACTGGAGAGTAGGTGTTGCAACTTTTTTGAGATTCAGGACTCACCTGGCACATGGAAAGCCCAAATATTTGTTTTATGGATATAAACTTATCAACTTTAGTAAAAATGATAGGTTCAAATAGAAGGGGCAGAAGAGCCATGTGTAGGGAAACTACAAATGAGTCCAGTTCTATCACACTATGGAGTATAAATTATAAGGTAAAATCCACTGGCAGGGTACCAACACCTGAGATGTCTGCCCTGCCTATAGTGTCTGCATGTCTCCAAAGCCCTCAGGAGCCCTGCTACTTGAGACAATATTTACTGTGGCAGCCAATGAGAGCCTGCTGAGACATGCATAAGCATAACCTCAGGAATGACATCCCAACACATTTGGAAGTCTCCTTGTCATGTAAGTTCATTTGTTTTTATGCTTTCCCCATTTTGGTCAAGGTCTTTTTCCAGTTGCATTGCTAGTTGGTGCTTGATAGTAATCCCTTGGTACCAGGGAGGCTCATCCCAAGGAGTCATAACCCATGCTAGGGGGAAGATAGTGCATTTATATGCTGTGTTTGGCTTAGAGACAGGCCACATTTGAGCAATAAGGAAGTTATCTGGAGGTAATTCTTAGGCAACATATAATAATAGGCTAAGATTCAATTTCAAAAAAAAAGGTTCATAAGTACAGTCATCAATATCAAGAGCCCTTCAATAGTCCATCCTCCTTTACTTGTCAGTGCCCCTGTACTCAGGGGATTCTTTCTATAATTTTAGAGAATATGGCAGAACTCCCCAGGATGGGGATTTAATATTCTTTTGGTTATTGTGTGGACCTCCTCCCACTGTAAAAATGCCCCATGAACACATGAACTCTTTCATATCCCCTATAAATATGCCCCAGGCTATCCTTCTCCCATGCATTCCCCCATCACAGACACCCCACACCAGTGGTCCTCCCTGGACAATTTGTAACCCTTCCATGACACAAAACTTCATCAAAAATGAAGCAAACAAAATTAATACAAAGAAATAATAATGATAGATTTACAATAATGAATAAAATACAAAAATGTAAAAATATTGAAATAATAAAAATAAAACTATTTTTAAAATTTTTGGCATTATGTCTTTCATCACTGTAAGACCTGTTGTCTTTTATGTACAGTGATATTTTCTTCCATTTATTCCCCCAGTATATTATATTTTTCATTTTATCTTCAAAGAAGCTTTAGGAGAATGAAAAGTCATTTACAGAATATAAGAGATTCCGATATAACCAACATTCTATCCCTTTTCCTCTTTTCCCTATTAATGTTATTTTACATGTGGATGGTACATTTGTTACAACTGATGTACAAATATTGAAGCATTGCTACCAACCATGGTCAATGATGTACATTATGGTTTACATTTTGGACCATGCACTTTCATAAATTTTGATGAAATTTAACATGGCCTGTATCCATCATTGCAAGATCATGTACAAGAATTTCATTGCCCCCAAAATGCCCCAAGTTCCATCTTTTCAATTCCTCCTTACCCCTCCCCTCTGGAACCATGTCACCCACCATGTTTCACTCCTTGAAGAACAAGATTCATACCTAGTAACAACAGCAAAGAGGGCTTGACATACTGGCCTGTCCTCCCCTAACAGGCACTGCTTATGCTCTCAGGATACTCTCACCCCTCTATTTGAGAACACAGCAGGACTCCCCAAGATAGGAGTCCAACTCATGCCCATTCATTGTATGGGTCTCCACCCCCTGATACAATGCACTATGACAGGATGAACACTCACATACTCCCTAGAATCTTGTCCCAGGTGCACCCTGTCCTGCATGACCCCCACATCCAACACCCTAAAGAAGTAACTGTCCCCTGCCATATTTGCCAAAAGAACATCCCCAACATAGTAGTTTCAACCACACACCCCCAAATCCACAAAGTTCGTCTGCTCCCACCCCAGACCCTCTCCCTGTTCCATTGAAAAGTAAACCCACCCACCCTCCGTACCCTCCCACAGACCAGCACTGTGCAACACAATAGCATCACTGCTTCACTGTCATGCTCATCCACTGTACAACACTCCCTTCCAACTTTTCAAAGATTTTTGCCCTTATGGTTATTGGTTCAAAACTCTTGATTCCCTTTCTGTCTCCTATAAACATGTCTTCCAGACTATAGCTCTCTGAGCCTGCTTAATTTGCATAAGTCATGTCATTGAGATCATGTAATATTTGTCCTTCAGTGCCTGGCTTGCTTCACTCAGCATAAAGTCTTCAAGATTCATCCATTTTATACCATGTGTTAATACTTCTTTCCTTCTTGCAGCTGATTAATATCTCATTGTATGTATACACCAGAGTTTCCTTATCCATTCTTCTGTTGATGGACATTTAGGTTGTTTCCAACTTTTGGCAATAGTGAGTAATGCCACTCTGAACATTGATGTGCATATATCTCTTCATGTCCTTACTTTCAATTCTTCTGGGTATATATTCAGCATTGGGATTGCTTGGTCATGTCGCAGTACTATAGCTTCCTGAGGAATCACCACATTGTCCTCCAGAATGGCTTCACCATTCAGCATTCCCACCAGCATAGGATAAGTGTTCCCTTTTCAAAACTTTTAGTCTTCTGTTTTTTTAATAGCCAACAGTCTAATGAGTGTAAGATTATATCTCCTTGTCATTTTGATTTGTATTTCCCTAATAACTAATGATATTGATCATCTCTTCATGTGCTTTTTAGCCATTTGTATTACGTCTTTGGAGCAGTGTCTATTCAAATCAGTTGCTCTTTTTTTTTAATTTATTTATTTTTTATTGTGGGTAAAAATCAAAATTTTCACAATACATACCAACATTTGCAAAGTGATATATAAATATATATGCATACATGTGCATTTGCTTACAAAAATGTTATATATATATATATATTTTAAGAGGTGCTTAGCTTACCCAAAATATTACACAGAACCCACTGGGATTCCCATGTTGCCCACCTCCCACACAAAAAGGTTGTTTTTTAATTTTCAAAGAGTAGGATTTCTTTATATATGCTGAATATTAGTCCCCTATCAGATATATGGTTAGCAAATATTTTTCCCATTGATTAAGCTGTCTTTTCACTGTCTTGACAAACTATTTTATTTACAAAAGTTTTTAATTTTGAGAATGTCCATTTTATCTATTTTTCCTTTCATTGCTCATACTTTGGGTGTAAAGTTAATGAAAACATTTCCTAATACAACATCCTGTAGATGCTTCCCTACATTATCTTCGAAGATCTTTATGGTCTAGGTTTTTATATTTCGATCTTTGATCCATTTTGTGTTAACTTTTGTATAAGGTGTGAGATGTTCCTCTCTCAGTCTTTTGAATATGATTGTCCAGTTCTCCAAGCAACATTTGCTGAAGAGGCCATTCTCTCACAGTTGAATGGGCCTGGTGGCCTGGTTGAATATCAGTTACCTGTGTATGCAAGGATCTATATCAGAACCCTCAGTTCAGTTCCATTGGACAGTATGTCTATCCTTGTACCAATACAAGGTAGTTTTGACCACTTTAGCTTTGTAGTATGACTTAAAGTCAGGTAGGGTGATTCCTTTGATTTCATTTTTTTTTTCATTATGACTTTGACTATTCAGGGCCTCTTGCACTTCCAAATAAATTTCAGAGTTATCATTTCCAATTCAGTAAAAAAAAATGCTGTGGTAATTTTTATTGGGATTGAGTTTAATCTGCAAATCTGTTTGGGTGGGATAGACATCTTAAAGATGTTTAGTCTTTTTATCCATGAATAGGGATTATTGTTCAATTTCTTAAGGTCTTCTTTATTTCTTTTAATATTGTTGTACAAGTTTCTGTGTACAAATATTTACATATTTAATTAAATTTATTCCTAGGTGTTTGATTCTTTTAGTTGATATTATAATTGGAATTTTTCTTTTATTTCCTCCTCAGATTGATCATTATTGATGTACAGAAATGCTACTGATTTTGGCACATTGATCTTATAAACTGGCAGTTTACTGAACTCATTTATATACTCTAGAAGCTTTGTTGTAGTTTTCTCAGGTAATTTTATGTATAGGATCATGCCATCTACAAATAGTGAAATTTTTACATTTTCCTTTCCAATTTGGATGACTTTTATATCTTTTTCTTTCCTAAGTGCTTGAGCAAGTACTTCTAAAACAATGTTCAATAAGAGTGGTGACAGTGGGCATCCTTGTCTTATTCTAGGTCTGAGAGGGAAAGCTTTTAGGATTTCACCAGTGAATATTATGTTAGCTGTGTGTTTTTCATATATAGCCTTTACCATGTTGAAAGGGTTTCCTTCTACTCCTATTTTTTAAGTGTTTTTTTTTTTAAATCAGGAAAGTGTGCTCTGTTTTGTTGAATGCTTTTTTTCCATCTATAGAGATGATCATGTGATATCTTTTCTTTCAATCTGTTTCTGTGGTGTATCATATTCATTGATTTTCTTATGTTGAACCATCCTTGAATACAAGGGATGAAACCACTAGGTCATGGTGTTTAATTCGATTGATGTGTTTTTAAATACGACTAGAAAGTACTTTCTTGAATATTTAAGCATCTAGGTTCATTAGCGAGATTGGTCTATAGTTTTCCTTTCTCATGGCATCTTTGTTTGGCTTTGGTATTAGGGTGATGTTGGCATCACAGAATGAGTTAGGCAATGTTCTCTCCACTTCTATTTTTGAAGAGTTTAACCAGGATTGGTCTTAATTCTTTCTGGAATGTTTGCTAGAATTCACCTGTGAAGCCATCCGGTCCTGGGATTTTCTTAGTTGGAAAGTTTTTGATGACTATTTCAATCTTGTTACTTATGATTGGTCTGTTGAGCACATCAATTTCTTCTTTTGTCAATGTAGGCTCCTTGTGTGTTTCCAGAAATTTGTCTATTTCCTCTAAATTATCCATCTTGTTGGCACAAAATTTTTCAAAATATCCTCTTATGATATTCCTTATTTCTGTAGGGTCAGTGGTGATATCCTATTCCTTGCTTTTTAAATTTTTGTTTATTTGCATCTCCTCTTTTTTCCCTTTCTTAAAATAGCTAAGTTTTTTTCACTTCATTAATCTTTTCATAGAATCAGCTTTTGTGTTTTTTTTTTTTTTTCTGGTGCTTTCTTATTTTCAATTTCATTTAGCTTAGCTCTAATCTTTGTTATTTCCTTATTTCTAGTACTTTGGGGTTAGTTTGTTGTTCTTTTTCTAAATTCCTCTAGGTGTGCAGTTAGGTCTTTGATTTTATGTCTTTCTTCTTTTTTCATGTAGGCATTTATGACTCTAAATTTCTCTCTCAGTATAACTCTTAATGCATTTCATAGGCTTTGATACATTTTGTTGTCATTTTCATTTGTTTCAAGGTAGCTACTGATTTATTTTGCAGTTTCCTCCTTGACCCATGGATTATCTAAGTGTGTGTTCTTTAACTTCCATATATTTGTGCCTAATCTTCTTCTCTGTCACTTAATAATTTCCAGCTTCATCCCACTGTGCTCAGAGAAATTACTTTGTATAATTAAAATCTTTTAAAATTCTTTTAGAGTTGATCTGTGGCCTAGCATGTGATTTAACTTGGAGAAAGACCCATGAGCACTCAAGAAGAATGTATACCCCAATGTATTTGGGTGTAATGTTCTGTATATGTCTCTTAGGTCCAGACCTCTAATTTATTATTCAAGGACTTTATTTCTTTGCTCATTCTCTGTGGAGATGTTCTGTCTAATGTTGATAGTGGTGGATTAAATTCCCCCAGTATAATAGGAGAGGCATCTATTTCTCCACTTAGTTTTTTCAATGCTTGCCACTTGTCTTTTTAAGCACTTTGGTTATGTGCCTAAATGTTTATGATTGTTCTTTCTTCTTGATAGATTTCTGCTTTTATTAATATATAGTGTCTGTCTTTGTCTCTTGCAATAGTTTTGCACTTAAAGTCTATTTTGTCCAATATCAGTATAGCTAATCCCACATTTTTGCTTGCTATTTGCATGTAAAATTGTTTTAACTATTCAGTTTCATCCTCCTTGTGTCCCTGGGTCTCAGGTGAGTTTCTTGTATACAGCATATTGATGGGACATATTTCCCTTATCCATTCTGCCAATCTGTGTCTCTTGATTGGAGAGTTTATTACATTAACACTCAATGGTATTACTGTCCAGAAATGACTTATATTAGCCATATTTTCTTTAGGTTTATGTATGACATATGTTGATTTTATTTCTCTTTTTATCTTACACTCTTCTCCAAGTCTATTTCTCTTCTGTTTTTTCCTTTAAACCTGCAGAACGCCCTTTAGTCTTTCTTGAAAGGCAGGTTTCTTATTGACAAATTATAAATTTCTGTTTATCTGTGAATATTTTGAATTCAAAATCATTTTTGAATTCCAGCTTTGCTGGATAGAGATTTCTTATCTGGAAATTTTTCTTTTAGTACCTTAACTATGCCATTCCACTTCCTTTTTGCCTCCATAGTTTCAGATGAGGAATCAACACTTAATCTTATTGAGCTTTCCTTGTATGTGATGGATCTCTTTTCACATGCTACTTTCTGTATTTACTCTTTATCTTAAGCATTGGAAAATTTGACAAGTATATATCTTGGAGTAGGCCTTTTAGGATTTATATTATTTGTGGAGCACTATGCTTCCTGGACATGTATGTTCATGTCCCTCAAAAGAGGTGAGCAATTTTCAGACTCTCATTGTATGAGTAGCAGAGTTACAGAAGAAACTAAAATCTCAACCCCACAGGGTTTCTGCAATTAAAGTGAAGGCATTGATTGGAAAGGAGTGGAAACCAGAGAATTGGGGTGGAGACATATGGGCTGGTGATAATATTGGTGGGACATAGGAACCCTAAATTAGGCTGAGACTTTACCAGATAAACCTGCAATGGCCTGCCCTGTGGAGACCACCTTGTCAACCTTATATCATCCAGCCTCCAGCCTTCCCCAGGGAGTCTGGACCTCCTACCATCCCTGAGGTAGGTACCAGCCAAACTCCAGCATGCACAGCCCAACCAGTCTACACTGAGGAATCTGCCTTCCAAGCCCTGCCTGAAGAGATTAATCCTGTCTCACCAGAAGAAAATGCAAAGGAATGCCCTGAGGTCAGTAGCTTCCAAGATATTTCTAATCCTTCTCCTTACCCACCCCCACCACCCCTCTTGTCTTCAGGACCTATTACTAGACTAAAATCACATCAAGTCCCCAAAAGTGAAATACAAAGTGTGACCCATGAGGAATTATGCTATACTCTGAAAGAACTGCATGTGTTTTCCAACTTATATAGACAGAAATCAGGCGAATATGTGTGCAAATGGATACTAAGGGTATGGGATAATGGTGGAAGGAATATAAAGTTGGATCAGGCTGAATTTATTGAAATGGACCCACTAAGTAGAAATTCTGGTTAGAAAGGGCTCTAATAGTTTGTTTGGGTGGCTGACTGAAACATGGACCAAAAGATGGCCTAGCATGTCTGAGCTTGAGATGCCAGATTTGCCCTGGTATACAGCACATGAGGGGACTCAAAGGCTTAGAGAGATTGGAATGCTAGAATGGATTTATCATTTGAGACCTGCCCACTCACCCCAGGAATGTCCAGGGGACACACCTTTAACCAGGACTGTGAGGAATAAATTTGTAAGACTAATCCCATCTTCCCTGAAGAGCTCTGTGGTTGCTCTTCTCTGTAGTCCAGATATTGCTGTAGGGAGGAATGTAATGGAATTGGAATCCTTAAACTTTATGGGGATGATCAGATCTTGGTCCGGTAAAAGCCAAGTATCAACAGTTAATCGCCAAATGCAAGATGGGCGTAGCTACCACAATGAAAGGCTGATTCAAAGCAGCATTCAGAATAGTCTGAGTCACATGGAGTTATGGCATACCTAGAAGTGAAATACATGAGCAGTCTACTAAGTTTCTTCTGGATTTGTATAAGTAGAAGAGTTCTAGGTCAAGTGAACAAAACCCTAACTCAAATTACAGATGCAGAGAATCATGGCCCTTTAATCAATTCCCAGATTTGAGACAGTTTACAGACCCATAGCCCCTTGAATGAGGAGAAGCCTAGGTCCCCTTGGGGAAGAATACTGTTAAACTGCCAAAAATTTATACTGTTAATCTTCCTCCCACCTTTCCCCTGGGAGACCTATGGCCTTTTGCCAGAGTAACTGTGCATTGGGGAAAAGGAAATGATCAGACATTTCAGGGATTATTAGACACTGGCTCAGAAGTGATATTAATTCCAGGGGACCTAAAATGTTACTATGGTCCACCAGTCAGAGTAGGGGCCTATGGAGGTCAGGTGATTGATGGAGTTTTAGCTCAGGTCCATCTCACAGTGGGACCAGTGGTTCCCTGGACTCATTCTGTGGTTATTTCCCCAGTTCCAGAATGCATAATTGGAATAGACATTCTCAGTTGCTGACAAAATCCCGACATTGGATCCCAGACTTATGGAGTGAGGGCTATTATGGATGGAAAAGCCAAGTGGAAACCATTAGAACTGCCCCTACCTAGCAAAATAGTAAACCAAAGGCAATACTGAATTCCTGGAGGGATTGCAGAGATAGTGCCACAATCAAGGATTTGAAAGATGCAGGGGTGGTGATTCCCACCACATCCCCATTCAACTCTCCTATTTGACCTGTGTAGAAAACAGATGGATCTTGGAGGATGGCAGTAGATTATCGGAAAGTTAACCAGGTGGTGACTCCAATTGCAGCTGCTGTCCCAGATGTGGTATCATTGCTTGAGCTAATCAACACTTCCCCTGGTACCTGGTATGCAGCTGTTGATCTGGCAAACACTTATTTTCTCCTTTGCAATTAGTAAGGACCACCAGAAACATTTTGCTTTCAGCTGGCAAGGCCAGCAGTATACCTTCACTGTCCTACCTCAGGGGTATATCAACTCTCCAACCCTATCTCATAATATTGTCTGCAGAAACTTTAATTGTCTTTCCCTCCCATGAGACATCACACTGATCCATTATATTGATGATATCATGTTGATAGGACCTAGAGCAAGAAGCAGCAAAGACTCTATATTTATTGGTAAGGCATTTGTGTGAGAGAGGATGGGAAATAAATCCAACAAAATTACAGGGCCCTTTCACCTCAGTGAAATTTCCATTGTTGAGGGGCATGTCGAGATATCCTTTCTAAAATAAAGGATAAGCTGTTGCACCTGGGCCCTCCTATGACTAAAAAAGAGGCACAACACTTAGTTGGCCTCTTCAGATTTTGGAGACAACATATTCCTCATTCCAAGTTTGCTACTTGGCCCATTTACTGAATGACCAGAAAAGCTGCTGGTTTTGATTGGGGACCAGAACAAGAGGAGGCCCTGCGACAGGTCCAGGCTGCTATGCAAGCTGCACTACCACTTGGACCATATGATCCAGCAGATCCAATGGTGCTAGAAGTTTCAGTGGCAAATAGAGATGCTCTCTGGAGCCTTTGGCAGGCCCCTATAGGGGAATCACAATGCAGCCCCTTAGGATTTTGGAGCAAAGCCTTGCCATCCTCTGCAGATAACTACTCCCCTTTTGAGAAACAGCTTTTGGCTTTCTACTGGGCCTTAGAAGAGACTGAACGCTTAACCATAGGCCATCAAGTGACCATGAGACCTGAGTTGTTTATCATGAGATGGGTGTTGTCTGACCCACCAAACCATAACGTTGGGCATGCACAGCAGCACTCCATAATAAAATGGAAGTGGTATATATGAGATTGGGCTCAAGTGGGTCCTGAAGGCACAAGTAAGTTACATGAGGAAGTAGCCTAAATGCCGATGGTCACCACCTTTGCCATTTTACCTTCTCTTTCCCAGCCCACAGCTTTGGCCTCTTGGAGAGTCCCTTACAATCAATTGACTGAGGATGAGAAAACTCGGCCCTGGTTTACAGATGGTTCTGCACGATATGCAGTTACCACCTGAAAGTGGACAGCTGCGGCACTGCAGCCATTTTCTGGGACATCCTTGAAGGATACCTGTGAGGTAAAATCCTCCCAGTGGGCAGAACTTTGAGCAGTGCAGTGCACCTAATTGTTCATTTTGCTTGGAAGAAGAAATGGCCAGAGGTGCGTTTGTACACTGATTCATGGGCTGTTGCCAATGGTTTGGATGGATGGTCAGGGACTTGGAAGGAACATGATTGGAAAATTGGTGACAAGGAGGTTTGGGGAAGAGGTATGTGGATAGACCATTCTGAATGGGCAAAAAACATGAACATATTTGTGTCCCACATGAATGCTCACCAGAGGGTTACTTCAGCAGAGGAAGATTTTAACAATCAAGTGGATAAGATAACCTACTCTCTGGCTAATGCTCAGCCTCTTTCTCCAGCCACTCCTGCCATTGTCCAATGGGTTCATGAACAAAGTGGCCATGGAGGTAGGGATGGAAGTTATGCATAGGCTCTGCAGCATGTACTTCCCCTCACCAAGGCTGACTTGGCTACAGCCACTGCTGAATGTCCAATCTGCCAGCAGCAGAGACCCACACTCAATCCCTGATATGGCAACATTCTTTGAGGTAACCAGCCTGCAACCTGGTGGCCGGTTGGTTACATTAGACCTCTTCCACCATGGAAGGGGCTATGATTTATTTTAACTGGAATTAACACATATTCTGGATATGGGTTTGCATTTACTGCACACAATGCTTCTTCCAAAACTACCTTCCATGGACTTACCGAATGTCTTATCTACCACCATGGCATTCCACACAGCATTGCTTCTGATCAAGGAACCCATTTCACAACAAATGATGTGTGGGAATGGGCACATGCCCATGGAATTCACTGATCTTACCATGTCCCCCATCATCCTGAAGCAGCTGGATTAATAGAACAGTGGAATGCCCTTTTGAAGACTCAATTATGGTGCCAGCTCTGTGGCAATACCTTGCAGGGCTGAGGCAATCTTCTCCAGGAGGCTGTGTATACTTTAAATCAACATCCACTTTATGGTGCTGTTTCTCCCATAACCAGGATTTATGGTTTCAGGAATCAAAGGGTGGAAATTGGAGTAGCATCACTCACTATTAACCCTAGTGATTCACTAGGAAAATTTTTGCTTCCTGTCCCTGCAACCTTAAGCTCTGCTGGTCTACAGATTTTGGTTCCAAAAGGAGGAGTGCAGCCACCAGGGAAGACAACAATGATTCCATTGAACTGGATGTTAAGACCGACACCTGGCCACTTTGTGCTCCACTTACCTCTGAATCAACAGGCAAAGAAGGGAATTACTGTACTGGCTTGGGTGATTGATCCTATCAAGGGGATATAGGACTACATCTACATAATGGGAGTAAAGAAAAGTTTGCCTGGAATACAAGAGATCCTCTAGTGCCTCTACCTAGTACTACCATGCCCTGTGATTAAAGTCAATGGAAAATTACAACAAACCAATCAAAGCAGGGCTAACAATGACCCAGAATCTTCGGGACTGAAAGATTAGGTCACCCCACCAGGCAAAAAACAATGGCCAGCTTAAGTGCTTGCTGAGGGTAAAGGGAACATGGAATGGGTACTGGAAGAAGGTAGTGATAAATATGAACTTCAACTACGTGACCAGCTACAGAAACGAGGACTGTAATAGTCATGAACCCTTCTTCCTTGTTTCTTTTTTTTTTTTCTTAATATTTTATTTATTTATTCATTTATCTCCCCCTTGCTGCTTGTGCTCGCTGGGTCAGCTAACCACGCCTTGCGGGCGGGCTTGCCTTCACCAGGAGGCCCCGGGAACCGAACCCGGGGCCTCCCATATGGTAAACGGGAGCCCTACTGATTGAGCCACAGCCACTTCCCCCTTGTTTCTTTATGAGTATGATTGTACATGTATACAAAACGAATTTCTTCATTTTCTTCCCCAACCTTTTCCACTATCATATGAAACATTGTATTAATTTCATGTCATAATATTTAAGGCTGTCAAGTTTAAGAGTGAATACTACCCAAGGACTGCACCCTATTCTGTAGGGAATTAATGCATTTCTGGTTGTATGCAGGTGAGTTCAACATTTTTAGGGGGAAATACATATGTATGCTTGTCTGTTATTGTTTTTACTTAGAGACAAAGTATGGATTAAGGTAATGTGTATGGTTGCTGAGTTGACAAGGGGTGGACTGTGATGGTCAGGCTAATGTGCCAAGTTGGCCAAGTAATTGTGTCCAGGTGTTTGATCAAGCAAGCAAGCACTGGACTAATTGTAATACAAGAGCATTTATCAACTTCGGTCACCAGGGAGTTTACTGCGTGGATGGCTGATTACATCTGCATCAATCAGGGAGATTGCATCAACAATGGGTGACACTTTTATCCTATCAGTTGAAAACCTTAAAAGGGGAAGTGATTTCAACATTCAGAGAGAATTTCCCAGCTCTTCTTTGGACAACCAGCTTCTCCCAGAAACTCATCGAGGACTTTTCATTGGACTATCATTGGAGGCCCTGGTTTGCAGCCTGCCTGTGGAACCTGGACTTGTGCATCCCCACAATCGCATGAAAGACTCTTATAAAATCTCATATTATTGACAGATATCTCCTGTTGATTCTATTTCCTGAGAAAACCCTGACTAATGCAGTCCCCAATAATGTGCTTTTGAGTCTTTTATCCTTCATTATTAGATCTCTTCCATGATCATGTCTTGCATTTAATTGTGCTTACTTCTTTAGTTTATCTCTATTTCTTTATTCTTTAATTTGGAAATATATATACAACACCTTCCCATCCCAACCTCTCCAAAGCATAGCACTTAGTGGGATTATTCACTTTAAACTTGTTGCACTACCTTCACAACCATCCATTATTATTACCTTCCCTTTACCCAAAACAGAAACCCTACACTTGTAACTGAGTATGATAACTAAATATGATATAGATGTCTTTATATTACAAAATAACTAAAGCTTAAAATCTGAAATTACTGATGTTAGCTAGAGTGGTTTCACCCCTGTTTATGATTACTCTATACTCTATACTCTATACTTAACCTCATCTTTGTGTATGCTTACTTTAGTGATGATAATTCTAGATTGCCCTTACCTTTGTTATATATTAAGTTAGCACTTGCATATACTTATTATTGAGATGGTAACCACTTTACCAACCTCTGTTTAATATCCATATAAAAGACCTTGTAACTGACCTTTGTTCTGTATACTCCTATCCTAAATCCTTGTTACTGGTCCTGGTTTGCTATCCTACCCCTATTGGTACTTTTAGCCCTTAATGGTTATTAATGAAAGAACCTTTATTCAGCTCTTCCCAATTTATTCATTAGCACCCCAATATGACAAAATACTAGAATTTCTGCACATGATAGAGGCAGTTTTGGGGCCATCTAAGGCCACTGACTTCCTTTGCTTGTGCTACCAAATAAACTCTTTCTCTCTTTGAAACCCAGGTGTTTCACAAATTGGCTTTAAAGATGTATCAGGAGAAAAGAGCTTGCTTTTGTTCAGTATCACACTCATTTTGCATTTTTTCCCTATTGCTCCTGCCCCTTACACCTGGCTACCTGCTTTCCACTTTCTGTCTCTATGTATTTGCATATTCTATAGTATTTTCTTTGTGGCTACCAAGGGGTTGAAATTGAATATCCTTTACTATAACAATTTCATTTAATTTGATAAAAACTTAACTTTAATAGAATACATAAGCACTTCCTTTACCCCTCCATTCCCGAAACTTTCTGTCATTCTTGCCGCATATTACATATTGATACATTATCAGTCCAAAACCAAGGATTTATCATTACATTTTATTCATTTGCCTTTTAGACATTGTATGAAGTAAAACAATGGTGTTACAAATGCTAATAGTACAAAAATTTTATATTTACCCATGTCATTATCTATACAAAAGATCTTGATTTTTACATGTGGTTTCAGTCAACTGTCTAGTGTCCTTTCCTTTCAATATGTGGAAGTCCCTTTAGCAAAACTTTCAGCACCACTAGCATTTCTATTGGTGACAAACATCTTCAGCTTTTGTTTATTTGGGATTGTTTTAATCCCTTTCTCATTTTTAAAGACTGTTTTTGGTTGTTGTTGTTGTTGTTTGCCAGATGTCGAATTCTATTTGTTGGCAATTTTTTTCTTTCAGCACTTTATGTCATTGCCCTGCAATCTTGCCTCCTTGGTTTTCAATAAGAAATCGGCACCTAATCTTATTGAGACTCCTTTGCATGTGACATTCTGCTTCTCTCTTGTGCCTTTCAGAATTCTCTCTTTACCTTTGGCAGTTTGATTATAATAAATCCCAAGGTGGGAGCCTATTTGGGCTTATTATTGATATAAGCTAGATAGGGAATCAGTAGATGGATCTGGACCCTGGCAAAAAGTGCATGTGGACACCAATACCCCCAAGATGGCTGCTGGAAGACTTGTGAGTAATTACATTTGGAATGAGATTTCATCCAGAAGCCAAGTGAAGGCCCCAGATATTCTCCAAGGGCCTTATCATTAGGCCCTCCTAGGGAATTGATGGGTGGGGTAATCAATCAAAACAGTAAATAGCTGGGACTCCTCTCATGTCATTAACAAAGGGGCAGAATAATTAATGGTTTAAAAAAGCAAGCACAAAAGCTGAACCGTGTCACTCTCTGCCTTTTGACCCCTATTCTGGCCTTCTTTGCCCCAGCATAGATCAACATGCAAGTAAAACCTGGGCATTTCTAATCTGTAATGGGCAATTGTAGACTGTAAATTGGCCCTTTTTATCACTTTTCAGCTCTTTCCTCTCTCTGGGACCCATGATCTGTTATTTTCTCCCATTTCTTTTCCCTCCCTACCTTGATAAATTACTAGCCTAATCAATGTGGTTTGCTCTTGAAATTCATTTCTTGCAGTTTAGTCAAGAATGTAGACAAAATCTGGCTACATATTTTAGCACTGCCATCCAGGAGGTTATTGGTGAGTGAAACTATGGCCTACAGACTGTTTAATGGCCCCTTTTGGTTACTTATTTTTAATGGGTTGACTTATGAGCCCCCACAGGATGTAAATCCAGGAGGGAAGAGGCTGGGGCATGGGAACTCTCTACATCCATGCCACATGCCCAGGCTTGTGAGATTGGACCCCAGCTGGAAGGGCAGAGGCAAAGGACAGGGACCCAAAGCAGGGCCCTACCAAGACAGAGGTTCCCTGTCCGAGCTCCAGGCACTGCAAGCGACATTTTCAAGCCTTTTTTGCAGCTGCCAGCTTTGCCCTCAGTCCTGGCTGCCATTGCCTTCTCTAACCTTCTCCTCTCAGTGGCAGTGGCAATGACTCATGGGTCCCCATGGGTCCACACTTTTTCAGGTCCACCTTCCTATTGATCACACCCAGCTACATGGTCTGGGATAGGGTGGGAAAGCAGTGGTCAGTGCCAAAGATGGATGCCATGGGAGTTCCCTTCCCCAAGGGGGTCATGGGCCAGGATACTCTTGCATAATTAACCTTTATCCACATTTTATCTTCCTACTCCCTACCACTGAATTTCTCATTATGAGATTTTGTTAAAATGCTTTAGAATGTCTTAAAAACTGCAAAACTGAAAATGCATTTATTAGCAAGGAAGTTATTGCCTCAGGGTCCCAAGGCCTGTTAGCTAGAAGAATTGATCTCTAATCACTGAATGACCTTTTGATGGCTAGTGTAAATGGGAAACTAACAAACAGTAAAGGTATAAAACTAAGATGGTTTTTAAGACCTCTGTAAATATAGGAATAACTTTTTTTTGCCCCTTTTGCAAGAAGAAGCATTATTCAGCTTGGCAGCTTCAGTCTGAAATCCATTCAACCCTGAAATCTATTTGGTTTGTTTCCCAAGTCCAGAATGGCCCTGTAAATGCCTGGCAGCAGGGTCTTGGTGATTCCTGGGGTGGCAGGAACTGGAGAAATAACTCTGAATATCCCCCAAGACTTGACTGGGCACTTCAATTCATAGAGAAGCCAAATGTCCCCTGAGACATAGCTCAGGAGCTTTATTTTGGGTAACAGTGCAGTTTCAGACCCTGGAATGTAGGGATGCTGAAAACCAGAGCACTAAAATCTGAATTGTCCCCTTTCCTTGCAGCATTCCATTCAGAGGGCAGTCAAACATTCCCTGAGATCTCACTCAGACACTTTGATTGGGGTAACTGCTCCTAATGTCTCCCACCAATCTGTCTTGAGTGCTTTGGTCTGAACTCTGGAGTTTTCAGGCATCCCCCAAGACCTAGGTCAGCCATGGGAATGCCCATCAGTAGGGCTCTGGATTAAATTCTCATGACGCTGAGACAAGAGCATCAGCTCCAAATTATTTGGAGTGGTAAACGTTTTAGTCAGACTTGGAACCTGGGATGCCAGGTCATTCAAATAAAAAGTGCTTCTTCATTCTTCCTAGAATAATGGGCATGTTTTGTTGCGGCCAGCCAGATATAACGCAAATGGCAGTCTTGGGAGCATGGATGTACAAAGTTTTATTATGCACGGGCTCAGAGGAGAGTTCACTCTCCAAATTCTGAGTGCTATTTTCTTATTTTCATAGGTTTATATAGGTACACTAAGTGGGCAAATACCTGAGCAAGCAGGCAGGCAGGGTTACAAAGGTAGAGAAGTAAGGTTAGCTTATCTTTCTAAAAGCAAAAGGCAATTAGGGAGGAAAAAGAGTCATTATCTGTATAGAGTTGTAAATTTCAATTAAAAGGGGCAGCCTCTGGTGGTTATCTACCTGAAGTGGATTCCAAGGAGAAAAGGGGAGGAAGGAGGGGAGAGAGGGACCAGGGACTGAGGGGAGTTTATTTATTTATTTATTTTTTTTATTATGGGTAAAAATCAAAATTCTCATAATACATACAAACATTTGCAAAATGATATATAAATATATATGCATATATGTGTATTTGCTTACAAAAATGTTATTTATATATATATATATATACATATATTTTAAGAGGTGTTTAGATTACCTAAAATATTACATGGAACCCACTGGGATTCCCATGTTGCCCACCTCCCACACCTCCCACCACATCCAACACAAACATCTCCCACAGTGTGGCCCACCAACCTCAATGAACTTACACATCCTGGAGCCTTGCCACCAACCATAGACCACAGTTCACACTGTAGACCACACTCTCTCCCACTCAGTTATGAGTGGTGTGTGCTGATTTAAAATGGCCTGCATCCATTGCCACAACAGTACTCAGGACAACCTCCAACTCCCAAAGAAGGGAGTTTATTTTTTTAAAGCTGTGGGTTTCTGCTGAGGGTGGGTTGGGATCCCAGTGCTTCCCTCATCATTCCCCCCTTTTGATACTTTTATAATTCTTTATGGGGCATCACTTGCTATCATGGGGATTCTTTTATAATCCCCAAGGGCTGATATTTAACAAGAGGCATTACCTGGTGTTTTAAGGCATTTAAGCGGGAAGTAATGTATTGTGTTAGGTACCGTAGAATGCATGGCCCAAAAGTTAAGAGGAAAAAGACTGAGGCTATTACTGGCATAAATGGCAAAATACAGGATAGGAGATAATGGAAGTAATTTCTGTTGGCAGATGCCTGGTATACACTTTTTAAATGGTCTTTGGCTTGCTCCTTTAGCAGGACCACTTTGTCCCTAACTACTGCTGAGGAGTTTGCATAGAAACAGCATTCTTCCTCCATGGCCTGACAGATCCCCCTGAACTTGTTGTAAGTCCAATCCTCACTTGTTTTGCAAAACCACTTCCGCCAACCAGTCTATCTGGTCTTGCAACCCGTTTTGAGCCC
Source organism: Tolypeutes matacus (assembly GCA_026826555.1). NCBI lineage: Eukaryota > Metazoa > Chordata > Mammalia > Cingulata > Chlamyphoridae > Tolypeutes > Tolypeutes matacus. The sequence goes on from JAKSZT010054175.1 coordinate 2,568,414, forward strand.
CTGATATTTCTTCAAGGTTATTTGATGTTTCCTGAGCCAGTGTTTGTAAGCCCTCCTGACCAACTGCGAGAGAAGCCCCCTCTACTGCTGCACTCCTGACTACTCCTAGTCCTAAGAGTATTGGAATTGCCTGTATTACTCGTTTGGCTCTGGAGAGCTCTCCAGGCAATTCATTTCCATACACAGAAAATGATGGTACTGGCCAAGCCAAGTAGCAGATGCCCTGGCTATCCTGGAGTAGGCACCAGTAGGCGTTGGTGCCACAGACCCACATGGTGGAGTTTGTGGCACATCAGTCAGGTTCATTGAGTGGGCAGGTGGTGTCACAGTTGGCCCTTCCAAGAGGGAGGATGGTTGAAGGAAACCTGGTAGTTATGTTTAATAAGGTGAGTTTTATAAGGTCACAGGATTCTATGCCACACCCTGCAGGGCTGGGGATTTTCTGTAGGAGATACAGAGAAGTTGGTGGGACTTCCTTCCAAGGAGCGGTGGCACTTACTAGCAAGCTCCAAGAGTGGCAGAATCCTCTACCTTTGTGAGGGGTCTTAGCAGAGGTATTTGTCATAACTCCCATAGCTGTGACCCCTACACCCTCTCCTGGGCGCTGGTATGGGGGCATGGGGTTATGGGGCAACCAGCAAGGTGTAAGGAGTATGATCTTGGATTGCCCTGCAAGCTTCAAATATTACAGAGACTGAAGTTGCACCTGCCAAGAACGGGACTGAAGCATTCAGCATGGATTGTTTGCCCCAGCTTTGACTAACTTGCAGCTGCTGTAGATTTTGGGGGTGGGTATTGGCTCTTAGGGAGGGGGTAAGGAAGTAAAGGACAAGCAAGTTGAGGCACAGAAACATCCTATTATACACCAGTAAGCAATTGCAATTAGGGCTCTATTCACAGCAGTCCAGTCTACAGGGGCCACAGCAGCAAGTCCAACTCCAAATACCAAGGTGTGCAGGCCGTATAAGCACAAGATCCACCAGGAGCAGGGGTCCATTCAGCCGGTATTTGATGAGGTCAGTGCTCAAGGATCCTGGGTGACTCGCACTCTCAATGGGTGGCCAGGTCCAAGTTGGGCTGTCCAGCTGTCCTGCTCTTTATCGAGATGTACCTTCTTGACCCTGGAATGATGGATCCAAGGAACAATGCCTGCAACTTTAAGAGCAGTAGGAGTTACAAGGATCACAGTATGTGGACCTGTCCAGGAAGGCTGAAGGGGTTCTTTTTTCCAGTCTTTGATCCAGACTAGGTCCCCTGGCCGGTGGGGGTGTACCAGGTGCCCCAGGGGGATGAGATTCCGGGACAAGACAGTTTTATGTATTTTGACTAGAGTTTTCCCTAGCTGCTGGAGAATGGAATCTTGGCTAGCCTCCCCCAGAAGTTTGAGATTTCCTCTGAAGACCCAGGTAATTGGAGGTGGCCACCCAAATAGAATTTCAAAGGGTGAATAGCCAGTGGGTCCTGGGGTACACCTAACTCAGAGAAGGGTCAAGGGAAGTAAGTCTACCCAGGGGAGACCAGTTTCCTGGCAGAATTTGGCTAAGGTGGCTTTGAGGGTTCGATTCATGCATTCAACATTCCCTGAGCTCTGGGGCCTGTAAGCAGCATGGAGTTTCCACTTGATTCCTAACATTTTTGCTAGCTCTTGGACTATGGCAGCCACAAAGGCTGGGCCATTGTCACTTCCAATTGATAGTGGCAACCTGTGTCATGGAATGATTTCTCTAAGTAAAGCCTTAGGCACTTTTCTTGCCTTCTGGGTACGAGTGGGGTAAGCTTCGACCCAACCTGAAAAAGTGCATATCATCACCAACAGATATTTGTATCCCTGACTTGGTTTCACTTCCATGAAGTCTACTGTGATATCTTTAAAGGGGGCCGTTCCCATGTGCTGGACACCTGCCAGAGTATGGGAGTTGTTTTTGGCACAAACTTGGCACTGGCTGCTGTTGGTGGCACAGAGAGAAGTTAGCCTGGCTATGTAGTAGCATCTCCCAAGCAAGACTTCTAGTGCAATTTTTCCTAGGTTGGTGAGTTGGTGGTATTGCTGGATGGGGCATGAGCGACTCCTTTTGGTACAAAAATCCATTTATCCAGGAGCGGCCAAGCTCCTTCAGGGGTTTGGCTTCCCCCTTTTCTTTCAAACCACTCCTGTTCTTCCTGGGTATAGCTTAGTTGATCAGTCTCTTGTCCTAAGAGGGACAGCTGCAGTGTTAATTCCAGGACTTGTGGTTCGTGGGTTCCTTCAGCCGCTTGCTGAGCTGCCTTGTCAGCTAACCTGTTTCCTTGAGCGACCATATCCATTCCTTTCTTTTTTTTTTTTTTTTGTTTTTGGTTTTTTTTTTTTTTTGAAATTTATTTTTATTTTTTATATATATATATACATATATTTTAAGAGGTGCTTAGATTACCCAAAATATTACACGGAACCCACTGGGATTCCCATGCTGCCCACCTCCCACACCTCCCACCACATCCAACACAAACATCTCCCATAGTGTGGCCCACCAACCTCAATGAACTTACACATCCTGGAGCCTTGCCACCAACCATAGACCACAGTTCACACTGTAGACCACACTCTCTCCCACTCAGTTCTGAGTGTATTCCTTTCTGATGTCTCTGGCGACTTTGTTTGGTTTCCAGATTGCTTCTAACAGTTGGAGAATTTCTTCTTTGTTTTTGATTTCCTTTCCCCCTGCAGTGAGGAGACCTTTCTTTATAAATTGCCCCTTGGATATGAACGGTAGCAAATGAGTACTTAGAGTCAGTGTAAACGTTTACTGCTTGCTTGGTGGCTAGCTTCAGGGCTCGGACCAGTGCCCAGAGCTCTGCCCATTGTGCAGACAATCCCCGCGGTAGAGACGCTGCTTCCACCACCCGTTCGGTAGTGGTGACTGCATACCCAGCAAGCTTTTCCCCATTTTTAGCAAGACTGCTCCCATCTGTAAATAGTGCCTGATCTGGGGAAGGGCGCGGTTTGTCTTGGAGGTCAGGGCGACTGGCGTAAACTTCTTCTGTCATTTCGATGCAGTCATGTTCTGGAGCCCCTTCCTCCTCTGGCAAAAGGGTGGCAGGGTTTAGACTGCTCACTGTTTCTATTGTCACTCTGGGTTTTTCACAGAGTAAACCTTGGTAATGTGTGAGCCGGGGATTCGATATCCACTGATGCTCATGTTAGTTCATTAGGGCAGTGACTGTGTGTGTGGCACCATAACGTGAATTGCCTGTCTGAGAGTTGATTTGTTGGCTTCTTTGACAAGGTTCATGGTTGCTGCCAAGGCTTTTAGGTTGGGCGGCCACCCTGCAGCCACTTAGTCCAGCTGCTTGGAGAGATAAGAAATAGGTCTTTGGCAGGGGCCGACTGTTTGTGTGAGAACCCTCAATTCTGCTCTGTTTATTTCGTGCACAAACAGGGTAAAGTTTTGAGTTACATCTGGGAGCCCCAAGGCAGGGGCTCCGCCGGAGTTGTCTTTTTTTTTTTTTTTTTTTATTGTGGGTAAAAATCAAAATTTTCACAATACATACCAACATTTGCAAAATGATATATAAATATATACACATATATGTGCATTTGCTTACAAAAATGTTGTTTATGTATATATATAAATATATTTTAAGAGGTGCTTAGATACCCAAAATATTACACGGAACCCACTGGGATTCCCATGTTGCCCACCTCCCACACCTCCCACCACATCCCACACAAACATCTCCCACAAGTGTGGCCCACCACCCTCAATGGACTTACACATCCTGGGGCCTTGCCACCAACCAGTGGCCACTTGACACTTTTGGGGCAGGGAGGGGATGAGCAGTTGAAATACAGGGGCTTCTTTGGGATTTGGAGGTTGTCCAGAGTTGTCTTTTGATGTTTTGAAGGCACCCTGTTGAACTTCTCCACAGGCAAGAGGCTCTTTTTCCGGACCTGCCAAAACTTCGTAAAGGGGCTTGGCCATGGCTGCAAACCCGGGAATCCAGATGTGGCAGAACCCTGCAGCCCCGAGGAACTTTTGAAGCTTTCTTTTTGTGGTGGGGGTAGGGATGGTGTAGATCACTTTCTTCCATTTGGGTCCAAGTGTCTGGTGCCCTTGTGTGATGCTGAACCCCAGGTACTTGACTTGCTGTGTACAGATCTGGGCCTTTCTCCAAGAAACTGTACCCAGTCTTTGTTAGAAGTTGTAGGAGAGTCTGGGTCCCTATCCAGCAGTCCTCTTCCATTTCACTGGCAAGTAGGAGGTCATCTACATACCATAAGAGAGCACACCTGCAGTCTTCCCAGGGGTAGGAGGCCAAATCTGCTGCCAAACTTCCCCAAAAAGGGTAGGGGAGTTTTTGAAGCCCTGCAGGAGCCGGGTCCAGGTTAGCTGAGTTTTCTGCCGGGTTTTGGGATCTTTCCATTCAAAGGCAAACAGAAGCTGCCTCGAGGAGGCCAGCTGTAGGCAGAAGAAGGCATCTTTCATGTCCAGGCAAGTGAACCAGGTGGCTTCAGGTGGCAGCTGTCCTAACAAGGTGTACGGGTTGGGAACAACCTGATGTAAGGTGAGAGTGGTGTTATTAATGGCTCGTAAATCCCGCACTGGTCGATACCCGGCAATTTTACTGCCAATAATGGGGTGTTCCAAGGTGACTGGCATTCGATTAGGATCCCCTCTCTCTAAAGGCAATCTATATGTTCGGCTATGCCCAATTGCACCTCGCGAGGGATCGGATACTGCCTCTGCTGGATCGGGATCGCTCCCGTCTTCAGGTTGATGATGATGGGTGCATGGTTCTGTGCCATTCCCGGTGGATTTTTTTCTGCCCAAACCTGGGGAAAAAGTTCCAGCAGTTTTTCTGGATTCTGACCTGAACTTTCTTCCACATGAAGTTTCCATTCTTCACTTTGGGGCACAGTGACGAGGAGATTAAGGCCAGTCCCGAGGCTTAAGCTTGCTGGCCCTTCAGGTTTGAAGGTAATCTGGGCTCCCAGTTTGGTTAAGAGGTCCAAGCAGGGGACCTGGACATTCAGGCAGGTACAGAAATTCATGAGTTACTTTGTGGCCACCAAGTTGGCAAGTTCTTGACTGGAAAAAAGTCCATTGGCTTGACTGGTCCCCAGTTACTCCTATGATATTAGCGGTTTTTCCACTAAAGGGACGACGGGGCTTGTCACCACAGAATGTTCAGACCAGTGTTCACCATGAAAGTCATTGACTGGCCCCTGACCTGTAGTTTGACCATGGGCTCATGGGGGCCAAGTTCCAGTGAGCCCGGTTGCCCCTATTCAGGATTGAGTCTTGCCAGCCTGAGCAGATGGTCTTGGGCCTCAGGTTGGTATTTCCCTTTAGGGATGTTCCCTCTATGTGCCTGCGTCTTTTGGGGACACTTATTTTTCCAGTGTCCACTCTCTTTGCAGTAAGCACATTGGTCTTTGGCCAGCAGCACCCTTCTGGTGCTTTTATCCCCTTTTCAAGGTGGTTCTTCTCATCTGGTGGAGTCAGGATTTCCTAAGGCTGCTGCTAGTAGGGAGGCTTGATGTTTTATTTACTTCTCGTTCAGTGGCTTTGTCTCGATTGATGAATACCTTGTTGGCAACTTCCAGTAGTTGAGAGATGTTCATGCCAGCGAACCCTTCTAATTTTTGGAGCTTTCTTTTAATGTTCATTGCTGCCTGTGCAACAAAGGTGGCATTCACCATCCTCTGGTTTTCCGGAGCTTCTGGGTCAAAAGGGGTGTAGATTCTGAAGGCCTCGCTAAGCCATTCATAGAAATCTCCCAGAGACTCGTCAGGCTTTTGAGTAGCTAAAGTTGTCTTTGTCATGTTTGTGGGTCATTTTGTCCTCTCTTGGACCCCTTGGACGAACGCTTCAAGTATTGCTGGAGTGCAGCCAGTCCCTGTTCAGTGTTGAAGTCCCAGTTAGGTTGGGTTTCTGGTGCCGCTTCTCATGCCCAATATTCCGGGTTTAAAACACCAGTAGGGGCCTGCTCTTGCAGCCACTTTTGAACTTTCATCAGAATTTGTCATCTCTCCTCCATATTAAATAAAGTCAGGAGGAGTTGGTGGCAATCATCCCAAGTAGGATGATGTGTTTGGAAAATGGATTCCATGAGATCAATAAGGGCCTGGGATTTTTCTGAGTAGGAGGGGTTATGGTGCTTCAAGTGTAAGAGGTCTGTAGTTGTGAAAGGGCTGGTAGTATAATACCACTTCCTGGGTTGGATGGTCCCATCCTCACTGATCTGGGCCGGACCCTGTGTTTCACAGAGGGGCATCTGAAATGCAGATTGTGCAGACTAGAGTCTCCTTGCTAGTGGAGTTGCAGGGCTTCCTCAGAGGAGGTCAATGTTCCCAGAGGACCCGAAGGTGGAAGTGTTGCTGGGAGATCTGCCTGCATTCCCGGGCTAGGAGGAGAGACCAAAGGTGGGGGTGTTTCTGGGAGATCTGTCTGCTCTCCCAGGCCAGAAGGAGATGCTAGAGCAGCCAGAGCATATGGCGATGTGGGTGGTGGTGAGTCCTCCTCCGAGGACCCTTGATGAATGACTGGTTTCTGGAGCCCCGTTCTCTGTGCAACCAAGACCCTGCTCTGTCCCTTTTTTTCCAACGCACAATCAAACCCAAGGGGGCAGATTCTGAGTTATCTCCAACCAAGAGTCGATGTAGGGAAACTGATCGGGGTGGCCAGGAGTTTCTGTGACCACCAGCCACACTGGCTATATCCAGGGTTCCTTCCGAGGGCCAGTCAACATTAAAAGTGTGCCGCTCTATGTCACAATAGCCTCGGAGGGTACCTGGGTTCATCCGGATGCCATAATCTCCAGAAAAACCCTTCTTGAAACTCTTGAGCATGCAGTTTAAGACAGTAGGTTTTGACTGTGATGAGACCATACCCTGCATCGGTGGCACAAGACAGACAAAGGAAGGGGTCACCTCTTTCAAGGCCACTCAGATGCCTGACTGTCTCCATCTCTTGCAAGAACTTAGGCTCATCTTAGCTAAGGCACCCAGGCAAATTTTGGGTTGGCCATTATGCCATATGATGTAGCCATGGAAAACAGGTTAGGACCCACACTGGCTCCATAGCATATGCCGAGGAGTCACAGACTGGTACGGCAGATGCAAGCCTCTGCCGTCCTCACTCATTCACACAGTCACTCAGAGGTTATGCAGTCCCTCCCATAGGGATTGCCCTATTCTGGAATCTTGGTACTCAAGATTTCAGGAAGTGATCAGTCTCCTCTTCTGCCCGGAGATGGGCCTGACTGAGGGCTTGGCACCCAGGGCCTTATCTTTCTGGAGTCTTCTGGTTCTGTTCAGTCTGCCTCCCCACTGAGACAGGCCAGGGTGTAGGGACGCAGCCTGCTGGGACCGCCTCAGTGGGATGTTCCTTCAAGAGGACAGGCAGCGCCCACCTCGTTTGCTTGGAGATCACCATTGGCTGCACCCATCAGCCCCAAGCCAGAGGCACAATGGGCCTGTCCCGTTGGATTTTCTGGTCAGGGAACCAAATGTTGCAGCCAGCTAGAAATAACCCAAATGGCACTCTTGGGAGGACGGATGAACAAAGTTTTATTATGCTTAGGTCCAGAGGAAAGTTCACTCTCCAAATTCTCAGCACTGTTTTCTGATTTTCATAAGTTTATATAGTTACACTAAGTGGGCAAATTCCTGAGCAAGCAGGCAGGCAGAGTTACAAAGGCAGAGAAGCAAGGTTAGCTTATCTTTCTAAAACAGAAGGCCATTAGGGAGGAAAAAGAGTCATTATCTGTATAGAGTTGTAAATTTCAATTCAAAGGAGCAGCCTGGGGTGCTTATCTTCCTGAAGTGGATTCCACGGAGAAAAGGGGAAGAAGGAGGGGAAAGAGGGCCAAGGGACTAAGGGGAGTTTATTTTTTTTCAAAGCTGTGGGTTTCTGCTGAGGACAGGGTTGGGATCCCGGCGCTTCCTTCATCATTTCCTAGCCCATCAGCAGTCTCCCCATAGGAGTACCTTCTCAGGAATTGGGAAAATCTGTCTACTACTCATCTACATAGCAAAAGTGTAGCCAAGAGAAGCCTCTGTATGCAACCCTGAATTCTAGTTGAGCCCGCGTAAAAGAGGACAGATAGATCTGAGGCCCAGAAACCTCAAGTCATGTCTGCTTAAAGAAATAAGGAAATACACCTCAAATTTCCATTAGTTTAAACTCTGTTGTGCCTAGATGTGAATAGAGATCAGGATCCAAACTGGTTACTAAACCTCTCCTGGAAAATAAAAAATCTCATTTGCTATCAATTAAGATAAAAAAGTTCCTAGAAAGGCAAAGGGTATAAAATTCTCTCTTCTGTTTTAATCTGTGCTTAACTTTGTGTTTAACTTTGAAATCTGTGTTTAACTTTGTCAGTTTGTTTGTGCCTAGGAAATCAGATTTGGGGTTCACCTGCTATAAATTATATAATGGTGAAAAGTAACCTAAAAATGAGTCTCTCAATGTCAATATTGTTTTGTGAGTGGATTTAATGTATAAATCACAAATGGAATTGGTTCAAATGCTAAAAAAGCAGAAAACTTACCAAAGTTATTACTAATTAAATTCTTGTGGCTTAATTAATAGAGGTACCCAATTCACCTTAAAATAAAAACTTAATAAAAACTGTAACTAAGACTTAAGATTATTATATAGATGTAGCATTGTCAAACTCTTGTGTATTCAAAACAGGCCTTCAATACACTACAGGTTGCCTCTCCATTTGAGTTATTGGTTAGGTTGGTCACTGACCCCTAAGACAATAAAAGTAGCTAAAACTTTTCTGGTTGTGCTCCTGAAGTCAACGGAGACTACATTGCAGTTTCAAACTCTTGCAGCAGCCAATGATGGCTTGATATAGGCAGATGTACAATGGATATCTCTTCCAAACTGGCACTGTTTCATAGTGCCAAAGTGTGAAAGTACCAGGTCACTGGAATACTGGAGCCTACCTTTCTAACATCTCTCTAAGGTCAATGGTGCTGCAGCATTCTGGCTGTATAAAGGACATACCAAGTGGAGCAATGATTACCAGAGTACTGTGAGTAGAACTTAAACAAAATTTGCATTATGTCCTACTCCCATGGAGAGATAAAATGTATAGTATTGCAAACTTGGAACTAAAATCTATTAATTGCAGCTCAAAGAAAAACTTATGCATTGAGTATTGCATTAATTAGTATTAAGTACTGTACTTATATCTCCTACTCTAGATATATGCCTGATGATTATAATGGTATCTTTTCTATTCTAGATCATATGCAGGAGGGTATTGAATATGTCAAAGTCCTGCTAAACTCCATTTTCTAAGTAGTTAATGGATGTGCCAGAAGATAAAAATGTCTACCTTGCCTAAGAGCAGTGGGGCCAACAGCCCTTTTAATTTAAAAAGCCACCAAATTAACTTGGGGGCAACCTCTCAGTCTTCACCCACACCAGGTGGAAGACATGCTTAGCTTAGATCTCCCTCCTAGCCCTTATTCCAGAACCTGTTCCACTCACACCCTGGGGAAGACTGGCAAACCCACATGACATCCTGCCAGTCTGAGTTTCCCACCAGAAAGGAAACAGCAAATGAGGAGGCTAGGACACACTTCAACTTAGCCCATTTGAGATGGTCCATACCCAGGACTGAAAACCAGGTTCTGATCAAAACTTGGCAAGAAAACAAGCCTCAATTCGAGCCAAAATGGAAAGAACCTTACTCTGTAGTTCTGATCATCCCCACAGCTATTAAAGTTAAAGGAATTTCCAGCTTGGTGCACTTACCTCTAATGAAGCCAGCTGCCCAAGAAAGTAACAGCCCACCAGAAGCACCCAATGGGACATAAGAGTGCCAGTTATTGGACAGCCTGAAACAACTCTTAAAGAGACAAAGCTAAGTGTCTTTGTCAAAGCCAGCTGTTCCCTCTAACTCTAGCCCAGACACCTATTGCTAGTGGGAGTACAAACCAGACACCCCTTAAGAAATCTTGTCTGTTTTCCTCTCCTATAGCTTATCTAAAAATAGCAATGCCACTTCTCATTCCTCTCCTCTGCCATGGGAACTGGGATTGACAATTTATACGAAACCCCATTGTCTATTGCAATCTCTCCCTAGAGTTAACCAATAGCAAAAAATAACTGAAAGAAGAATACTGTCTCCTACTAACTTCTGGGAGATGCAGACTTTATAGGCACCGGGCCTTTTCTACTTTTGTGGTCCAGTATCCTCTTGGTGGGACCATATATCCTCAAATTTCTAATTAAACATATTTCTTCCAGAATCAGAATCTCGTTAGCCATATGGTGACTTCATCCAGCTTTGACTAGGATGCCAGATCCATCTTCTTCCAACTGAAACAGAACAGCCAGAGGGTTTTACACCTTGTCAGTTAGGGCCTACTGTCCCTAACCAGCAGGAAGTAATTTCAGAAAAATGACCATCACCCTTCAGCACCCCTTTAAGAATAAAAGTGTAAACTCTTTGAGGGGGAAATGAAGCAGTCTAGTGTAACAATAGACAGATCTGGAACCTGGCAAAAAGTCTGCATGGACATCAATACCCCCCAGATGGCTGCTGGAAGACTGTTGAAAGAAATCACATTTGGAATGAGATTTCATCCAGAAGCCAGGAGAAACCCTGGATATTCTTCAGGGCCCTTATCAATAGGCCCTCCAAGGGGATTGATGGGTGTGGTAATCAATCCAAACAGTAAACAGCTGAGACTCCTCCCATGTCATTAGCAAAGAGGCAGAATAATTATTGGTTTAAAAAGCAAGCATAAAGTCTGAACTGCATCTCTCTTTTGCCTTTTGACCCCTATTCTAGCCTTCTTTGACTCCACATGGATCAACACACAAGTAAAACTTGGGCATTTATAATCTATAATGGGCAATTGTAGTCTGTAAATCAGTCCTTTTTATCACACTTCAGCCCCTTCCTTTATCTGTGACCCATGATCTGTTATTTTCTCCCATTTCTCTTCCCTCCTTACCTTAATAAATTACTGGCCTAATCAACATGGCTTGCTCTTGAAATTCATTTCTTGCAGTTTAGTCAAGAACCTAGACAAAATCCAGCTACATTATGTTTGGAGTTTGTTGATTGTCTTGGATGTGTATATTTATGTCTTTTTAAACATTTAGTTAGTTTTCAGCCATTACTTTTGAATATTCTTTCAGCTGCTTTCTCTCCTTCTCTTCTTTTTCTAAGGCCCCACACTGGTGTATATTAGTGTGCTTGAGAATGCCTCTCAGGTTCCTCAGTCTCTGTCAGTTTTCTTCATTCTTTCTTGTTTTGCTCCTCAGATTGCATGATTTCAATTGTTTTACCTTAAAGTTTTCATCTTTCTTCTGTCACCTTCAATCACCTCTTGAAACAAATCTAGGATATTTTTTATTTCTGTTCCTGAGGTCTCCTTCAATGTTTGGTTTCTTTTCATAATTTCTATCCTCCTTTTGATATTTTCTTTGTGTTCATCTATCATTTCTTTGATTTCCTTTAGTTTTTGTCCATATTTTCCTTTAGCTCATTGAGCATATATAAGACTTCTTTTTCTTTTATTGTGGGTAAAAATCAAAATTTTCACAATACATACCAACATTTGCAAAATGATATATAAATGTATATGCATATATGTGCATTTGCTTACAAAAATGTTATTTATGTATATATATAAATATATTTTAAGAGGTGCTTAGGTACCCAAAATATTACACGGAACCCACTGGGATTCCCATGTTGCCCACCTCCCACACCTCCCACCACATCCCACACAAACATCTCCCACAAGTGTGGCCCACCACCCTCAATGGACTTACACATCCTGGGCCTTGCCACTAACCATAGACCACAGTTCACCCCGTAGACAACACTCTCTCCCACACAGTTCTTAGTGGTATGTGTTATTTTAAAATGGCCTACACCGTTGCCACAAAGGTACTCAGGACAACCTCCAAATCCCAAAGAAGCCCCTGTATTTCAACTGCTCATCCCCTCCCTGCCCCTTTTTTAGAATATTTTTCTGGTATGTCCTGGGATGATCCTCCTTATCTTTTCAAATGCTTATTTGGTAACTGTTTATCTTCTTTAAGGAGGTATCTGTTAATATATTTTGCTTATTTTAATTGGGTAGTTTGTTTTCTTATTGTTGAGTTATAAGTTTTCTTTGCTATGTTCTGGATACAAGTCCTTTATCAGATATGTGATTTGAAAATATTCTCCCTTTCTGTATCCTATTTCATCCAATTAACAGTGTACTTTACAGAAAAAAAAGTTTTTACCTTCAGTAAATATAATTTACCTTTTTTATTTAATGGATTGTGTTTTTGTTGGTTTTATTCTAAAGGTTCATCACCAAACCCAAGATCAGGTAAATAATTTTCTCTTATATTTTCTTTTAATGGTTGTAGAGTTTTATATTTTACATTTATATCTATAATTTATTTTACTTAATTTTTGTAACATGAAAATTCTATATCTAGGTTCTTTTTCAAACAGATGCCCAGTTGTTCCAGGATCAGTTGTTCAAAACACCATTCTCTACTGAAGTTCTTTTGTGACTTCTTCAGCAATCTCTTGAGTATATTTGTGTGGGCACATTTGTCAGCACTTTATTCCATTCCATTGATATATTTGTCTACTCTTTGGCTAATGTCACAGTCTTGACTAATGTATGTTTTTAATGTCTTGAAATGAGGTATTGAGAGCCACAGGAAGTTCATGCCCAAGTAGCATAAGGAAATCCTGATTAAATACTTACAAATTTGGTAACAGATATAAATTACAAACTCAAGAATCTCAGCCCTTGACCTTCCGGTAACCCTGGAGCGCCCTGGCACCATCCTACTGCTGCAGCTGGTTACCACCGGGATCCTTGGCAGGCGAGCAGCTTTCCTTGGCATGGGGTGGGCGGCTGGCGGCTCTGCCTGGCAGCCGCAGAGCAGGAAACTGCTAAGGGGATTGTATAGCATTCACAGCTATAAATTTCCATCTTTTATTGCCTTTGCTGTATCGTATAAATTATGGCGGGAGCCAAGATGGCGTTAGTGTAGGAGGGCACACACTGCAAGCTCCCAGAGCAAGGCGGATTGTGGATGGGGTCCTGCCCAAGGGTCTGTGCTGTGTGCGCATGGAGTGAGAAGCTTGGGACATCTATCTATGCAGATTGACGATGTGGATGGAACGGTAGAGATTCGTGAGTTTTAAGCCTGCCTGTGGTGGTTGGCATAGATGGCTGAGCCCTGCGCTTTGGGAAAAAAAAAAGGAGCTGGTTGGAGCTGCAAGTCCCAGGGCTTGGCAACCAGGAGACAGGGCTTAGTGGGAGGGGGCACTCTCTGAGGGGTCTCTGGTAAAGGGGCAAGAGAGTTTTATTTTCTGGGGATTTGGCTGCCTGGAGCCCCTTGGACCTTGGGTGAACAGAACAGCTGGAGCAAATTAGCACCCGGTGGAGGGGAAACTGTTCGAGGAGGGAGTTG
>JAKSZT010054176.1:38928-77563 GCA_026826555.1 Tolypeutes matacus
GGGGGGAACGGGGGAGGGGGTTATGCCGCGCAGGCGAGGCTATGGCAAGGCTTGCAGTTTGCAGATACTGCAAGTGGACTCATCCAGGACAACTAACAAGGAGATGATGATGGACAATGACCATCCCAAGGAACAGAGAGAGTCTGCAACTGCAAGCAACATAGTCTCATCCATCTGCTCCATGGGATCTAAGCCCCCTCTCAATTAGAGGCAGAATGGGCATCACCATCCCAGAATCCTCAGGATTGGGGAATGAATGAAGGACTAGAGTATACTTACTGGTATTCTACAATAGATTAATTGTGATTCTAGCAATGGAAAAACTTATATCATTTATATGGAGGCAGTGGCCACTGGAGGTTCTGAGGGGAGGGAGAGGGAAAAATAAGTGTAATATGGGGGCTTTTTTGGGACTTGGGAATTGTCCTGAATGACATTGCAATGACAGATACAGGCCACTATATATCTTGTCATACAAGATATATAATACATACAAAATTGTGTGGGAGAGAATGTAAACGACAATGTAAACTAAAATCTATGCTTAGTGGCAATGCTCCAAAATGTGTTCATCAATTTTAACAAATTTACCACACTAATGAAGGATGTTATTAATTTGGGAAAATATGGGAGGGGTAGGGAGCAGAGCACATGTGAATCCCCTATATTTTTTATGTAACATTTGTGTAATCTAAGTATCTTTTAAAAAAAAAAAAACAACTATATTTTTAAAAAGAAGTGAAATTAAACAGAAGGTAAGGCAAATTGTGGCTTTTCCTCAAAGAACAGCAAGCACCACTAAGCCACTTTATATATCAAAACCCTCAGATTCTGAAGTACCCAAGACTTATATCCTATTTCCTGTACTTCTGTCTCTGTGGTTTTGTGCACATGAATGAGCTGAAGTTAGAACAGAGGTTATGTTTAGAACACAAATAATGCTTGGACTTATGAGAGCATACAACTCCTATAGGGAGAAAAAGGTTTCTAGACAGTCTTTTTTCACTAAATGGGGGAGAAAACCCAAACTAACCTTGGGAACCCCTATACTGTAAAACACTTGTAAAATTAAATAGCTTAAGAATAAAAGTGCATTATATTGTTTTTGTATAAAGAAGGGTATATGAATTCTATCGTCGATGATGGAATATTTTATACCTCCTATGGTAGTTTGAGTCTTTTGTGGACCCTCAAAAATAGGTTCTTAAATTAATCCATTCCTGTTTTTGTGAACCTATTGTAGGTGGGAAATTTTGATTAAATTAATTCAGTTAAGGGTTTTTTTATTAGACTATTTCTGTAGGGCATGGCCCAGGGTGGATCTTTATACTTTTACCAGAGTCCTTTCTAAATGGAAGCTGAAAGAGAAAAAGTACCCAGGAGGATTAGAGAGGAACCCACAGCTGAGAGGAAAGCCATGAGAGCAAGAAGCTGAAATCAATGGAACCCAGGATAGAAAGACACAGGAGAAGCCAGAAGATAAAAGCATTGGAAACTGGAGGAGCAAGCAGAGACTACAGCTGCAGCTCAGGGAGAAAGCATCTCTTGATGATGCCTTGATTTGGACACTTTCACAGTCTCAAAACTGTACACTTATAAGTTAATAAATCACCATTGTAAAAGCCAACCCACTTATGAGTATATTGTCTTGGCAGACTTTAGCAAACTAAAACACCCCCAATGAGGAATCATTTAACATTTCTCTTGAACATTTCTTATCTATCCAGGTATGAATTATACACTTCAAAAAAATCACAATTTAAGATCTATCAATCTCTAGATCTGCCTTCTTTTACTACCATAACCAGATGGTATCTCAGGCAACATCAATGAATCATATTTTCAAGATATAAATATAATGATATATTTAACACCTATCTGTTCCATACCCTCATCCCCATCCCACCAATACAAATTATTATATGTGATATACATATGTGGAAAGGGATAGATAAAAAGATGTGAACCAGTATTTCTGTTGTTCTCCAGTCTGTGTACTCAGGCATAGCCTGGTTTCTAGTGGTAGATGGAGATGGTTAGGAGAGGCCAGACTTGACCATCAGGGTACAGCAGACTTGTCAGTCTCTGCTTGTTCCAGCTACTTCTTTCTACTGGTACAAAAGAACTTAAAATTGCAAGCTCAACTCTTACCAATATAATAGTAATCCATCATCAGTAACAGGTAGAATCTAGAACTAGCTGTATTATTTTCAGTCCTATATCTAGTATTTATAGACCAACTTCTGGTTCCACACAAGTCCTCCAAAATGCTTTTCTTCTTCCACAGCACCACCCTTCCCCAAGCTTGTATTATATTTTCCCTGTACCTTTGAATAGGTTTCTGTCTTATCTTTCTGAATGTATCAGTTGTGGTGTGTTAGTTACAAGCAATAGAAACCAAATATAGCTAACTTAGACAAAGTAAAATTAATTGGAATGATATTTCTTCATAGCAACCACTGGAAGGCTGGTGAGTAGGGTTTAGCTACAGTGGTAAAAACAGCATAGTACTGGCATAAAGACAGACAGACTGACCAATGGAACTGAATTGAGAACTCAGAAATACACCTTCACATCTACAGTCAAGTGATTTTTGACAAGGCTCTCAAGCCTTTCCAGTTGGGCCAGAAGAGTCTATTAAAAAAATGGTGCTGGGAGAACTGGATAGCCATAACTAAAAGAAAGAAAGAAGATCCCTATCTCACATTTTATACAAAAATTAACTCAAAATGGATCAAGGACCTAACTATAAAAAAACCCATAAAACTCCTAGAAGAAAATGTAGGTAAACATTTTCAAGATCTTGTGGTGGGCGGTAGTTTCTTAAACTTTACACACAAAGCCTGAGCAACCAAAGAAAAAATAGACCAATTGGATCTCCTTAAAATTAAGCACTTTTGCACCTCAAAGGGCTTTGGTAAAAGAGCAAAAAAGCAGTCAACTCAATGGGAGAAAATATTTGGCAATCACATATTGGATAAAGGTTTAATATCCGATATAAAAAGAGATCATACAAATCAACAATAAAAAGACAAACTACCCAATTAAAAAATGAGCAACAAACCTGAAAAGACAATTGTCCAAAGAAGAAATAGAAATGGTGAAGAAATACATGAAAAAATGTTCAACATCACTAGTGATTAGGGAAATGCAAATCAAAATTACAATGAGGTATCATCTCACATCTATTAGGCCACTATTAAAAAGTAAGAAAACTGTATATGTTGGAAAGGATGTGAAGAGACAGGAACACTTATTTACTGTTGGTGGGAATGTAGAATGGTACAGCCACTGTAGAGGACTGTTTGGCAGTTTCTAAGGAAGTTGAATATAGACTTGCCATGAGACCCGGCAATATCATTGCTAGGTTTATACCTAGAAGAACTGAGAACTGTGACATGAATAGACATCTGCACACCGATGCTTATAGCAGCATTATTCATGATAGCCAAAGGTTGGAAATAACCCAGGTGTCCATCAACCGATGAATGGATAAACAAATTGGGGTGCATACACATGATGGAATATTATGCAGTAGTAAAAGAAAGGAAGTCGTGAAGCATATGACAACATGGATAAACCTGGAGGACATTTTGTTGAGTGAAGCAAGCCAGACACAAAAGGACAAATACTGTATGATTGTTCTATTATGAACTAAATATGTTATGTAAACTCATGGAGTTAATAATTAGAATATATGTCACCAGAAAATAGAATGAGTTTAGAGAATGGAAGGTTGAGGGTTAATCTGTGCAGAATTGGTTAAAAGGTTGTTTGTAAAATCTTTGGAAATGGTGAGAGCACATCATAGTATCTGTAACTAGAAGAGTTATTATATGGGTATGACAGTGGTTGGAAGTGTAAGTCTAGGTCATGTATATTACTGGAAGGAAAGCTAAAAAACATGACATGGGAATGTATAACATAATGAAACCTCATGTAAAACACCATTATGGGTGATATTGAATATATAAAACTATTTTTACAAAATGTAAATACAAATCTGCTAGAGAGAAGGAAATAGAATAGCAGCTATGTATGGCAGGGGAGGCATAAAGAAATTGAGAGGTGATGAGTTTTGTTTGTTTTTTGTTGTTATTATTATTATGGAAATAATGAAATGCTCTAAAAATTATTGAAGTGATGAATGCACAACTATGTGATTATATCGAATACCATTGATTTTACACTTTGGGTGGATGTATGCTTTATTAATATGTATCAATAAAATTGATTTGTTTTTAAAAAGAGAGAGAAAAAATGGGGAGAGAAACAGAACTGTCTGCAACAGATTTTTGAAAGCCTCCTGAAAGGGACATTGCAACAAGGACTGTGGAACTTTTAGAGGAGAAAAAACATTTCAGCTGGAGAAATCAACATAGTAATCATGAGACAAACAGAATGGAACAATGGAATAAAATTTTATGGCAGGAAAGATACTAAGTAATAGTTATAGTTAGTGAACTGTTGCCTATACCCTGTACAGGTAGTCAAAATGTAACTTATTCTTGTATTATTTATTTATAGATACAGTGAAATGAAACAAATACTCTTGAGTGCCTAATACCTGTCAGAGAAAAAAAATACATACTTCCTTTGTTCAAGGAGGTAACTAGTTAATTAAAAAATTACAACACAGTATATTTATGTTTTGATGATAGAGATATGTGTAGGATGACTCTGGATTCATCCATAACCTTTACCATTTCCTCTCAGACTGGATCTTGAATACATGTCTGGCTTCATCTCCACCATCACTTCTCTTGCTTTATGCATACACAAATAAAATAACTTCTGTTATTTTTATTCAGCTTATAAAAAATAACATATTCTACACACTGTTTTGCACCTAGGTCTTTTCTCTTTTAACTTAATACATCTTGGAAATCATTGTATATCAGTATATAGAAAGCTTCCTTATTCTGTAGCATAGCAGCGTAGTATTGCATTACACGGATTTACCATCATTTATTGAACCAGATCCAGTTGATGGACATTGTGACTATTTTCATTTTTATGATGTTGCAAATTATGCTGCAATCTTGTACATATATGAGCAGGAATATCTGTAAAAAAAAAAAAAAAAAAAACAAACAAAAAAAAAAAAAAACTCCCAAAAGTGAAATTGCTAGGACAGCAAGTGCATTTTTTTAAAATTTT
This sequence comes from Tolypeutes matacus, assembly GCA_026826555.1. Lineage (NCBI taxonomy): Eukaryota > Metazoa > Chordata > Mammalia > Cingulata > Chlamyphoridae > Tolypeutes > Tolypeutes matacus. Next base: position 44,089 of record JAKSZT010054176.1, read on the forward strand.
TGATAGATACTGTTAAATTGCTCTGTGTAACCATTTTATCAATGTATATTCCCATGAGCAATGTATTAATGGCTCTGTTTCCCCACAATCTTTCACAAGAGATCAAGAGATTGTTATTAATATTTTCCCATATACTTTCCATTTTGATAAGTGAAAATAAGACCTCAATATAGCTTACATATGCACATCTCTTATGAATGAAGAGCCTCCTTTCCCTTACCTATCTTTTATGTATATGTTTTTATATAAACAACATTTGTATTTCCTTTTTTGGAAGCATATTCATATCCTTTGCCTATTTGTTTTGTTTTTGATTTTTTGTTTTTTACTTTGCCTGGTTTTAATGAGTTGCTCTTTTTTTCTAATCAATTTGTAGGTGCTCCTCATATATCAGTGATATAAGTTCATTGTTATGCCATATAAATTGCATGCATTTTGCTCAGTTTTCTTTTCTTTTTTTCTTTTACTTATGTTTTTTGCCATTTAGAGGGTTTTTTGTTTTTTATAAACTTTATGTGTTTTTATGACTTCTGGATTTCTCATCATAAATAGGAAACACTCCAATCTCCAAGAAAATAAAATAATTCCTTGTAGTATTTTCCTGGTTCTTTCAGATTTTCAGTTTTATATTTAAATTTTTGACCCAGTTGGACTTAATCCTGTGGTTTGATGTGACATACTCATCCAATTTAATTTCTTTTAATTTTAAAAAATTTTTATTAGAGAAGTTGTGAGCTTACAAAACAATCATGCATAATGTGCAGAATTCCTATACATCACCTCACCACAAACACCTTGCATTGTTGTGGAATATTTGTTAAAAATTATGAAAGACCATCATCAAAATATTACTACTAACTATGATCCAAAGCTTACATTTGGTGTATTTTTTTCCATAAACCACCCTATTACACTGCATCCAAAGTGTATACTCACTGGCTTTCAGTTACATCACAGAGTTGTGCTGTCATTGCCTCAGTCAATTTTAGAACATTTTCCTTACTCCAATAGAGAAAATCCCACACCTCCTATTATTGACCCTTAGCATTGATATAGTACCTGCTTTGCCACTGATTCAAGAATGTTATAATATTGTTGTTAACTATAGTCCATAAGTAAAATTAATTGTATTTTCCCATGTGTCACGATATTCTAACAGCTTGTAATAATTACATACATGTGTGCTAGTTCATAGAATATTCTTGTATTTGTACTATTAATCACAATCACAGGGAAATCATCCACCACTGAATTCCCTGTTCTACAGTCCCCAGATTATTCCCTAGCTTCCTTTCAATTGACATTTATGCTCATAGGCTACTCCTATCAGCCACCATCACCTTTACACCTCAGCAGTGATAGTTATACTCACTATAACGTTACCATCAACTCTATCCATTTCCACACATTTACAATCAACCTTATTAATAACTCTACATACATTAAGCATCAGCTCTCTCTTGAGTAGTCTACCTTTTTACCTTCGTGACAAAGTCATTTGAGGCACAAAAGTGTTTTCATTTTGAGGAGGTACCATTAATTTCTTTTTTTTTTTTCCTTCGTTACTCATGCTTTGGGTGTAAGGTTTAAGAAATTACCACACAGCACCAGAATTTGAAGATGTTTCCCTACATTTTCTTCTAGGAGTTATATGGCTCTAGCTTTTATGTCTAGGTCATTTATCCATTTTGAGTTAATTTTTATAAGGTGTGACATAGGGGTCCTCTATCTTTCTTTTGGATATGGATATCCACTTCTTCCAGCACCATTTGTTGAATAGATTGTTCTGACCCTGCTGGGTGGTTTTGACAGCCTTATCAAAAATCACTTTATTGTGATTACATAGAACCTGTAAATCAGTTTGGGTCGAATTGACACCTTAATGATATTTAGTCTTCTAATCCACAACCACGGAATGTCTTTCCATTTACATAGGTCTTATTTGGTTTCTTTTAGAAATGTTTTGTAGTTTTCTGAATATATGTCCTTTATCTCCTTGGTTAAGTTTATTCCTAAATATTTGATTCTATTGGTCATTATTGTAAATGGAATTATTTTCTGACTTCCTCCTCAGGTAGCTCTTAGTAGTGTATAGAAACAGTATTGATTTTTGCATCTTAATCTTGTATCTCACCAATTTGCTGAACTCATCTATTAGTTCTAGTAGCTTTATTGTGGATTTGGGGGGATTTTCCAGGTACAGGATCATATTATCAGCAAATAGTGAAAGTTTTACATCTTCCTTCCCCATTTGGGTGCATTTGATTTTTTTCTTGCCTAATTGCTCTAGCTCAAAATTCTAACAGAATATTGAATAACAGTGGCTATGCTGGGCATCCGTGTCTTTTAGCTAATCTCAGTAGGGAAGCTTTCAGTCTTTCACCATTGAGTACATTGTTAGGTATAGATTTTTTATATATGTGCTCTATCATGTTGAGAAAGTTTCCTTCTATTCCTATCTTTTGGAATTTTTTATCAAGAAAGGATGCTATATTTTGTCAAATGACATTTCTGCATCCATCGAGATTATCACGTGATTTTTGTTCTTCAATTTATTAATGTGCTGTATTGCACTAATTGATTTTCTTGTGTTGAACCACCATTGCATAACTGGGATAAAACCCACTTGACCATGATGTATAATTCTTTTAAAGTGCTTCTGGATTCAGTTAGCAAGCATTTTGTTGAGGAATTTTGCTTCTATATTCATTAGAAAAATTGGTCTGTAATTTTCTTTTTTTCACAATATTTTTTTCTGGATTTGGCATTAGAGTGATGATGGCTTCATAGAATGAGTTTGGTAGCATTCCCTCCTTTTCAATTTTTTGAAAGATTTTGGGCAAGATTGGGAGTAGGTCTTCTTTGAATGATTCATAGAATTCATTTGTGAAGTCATTTGTTCCTGGGGTTTCATCATGGGCAGTGTTTGATGACTGTTTTAATCTCTTTACTTCTGATTCATTTGTTGAGGTCTTCTGTTTCTTCTAGGCTCCATGTAGGTTGTTCATGTATTTCTAGGAATTTTCCATTTCATCTATGTTGTCTAGTTTCTTGGCATATAGTTGTTCACAATATTCTCTTATGATCTCTTTTATTACCTGAGGGGCAGTGGTAATGTCCCCCTTCTCATTTCATATTTTATTTATTTGCATCTTGTTTTTTCCTTTTTAATCTAGCTAAAGGTTTGTCAATTTTGTTGATCTTCTTGAAGAATCATCTTTTGATTTTGTTTGTTCTCTCTATTGAGTTTTGCTCTCAATTTCATTTATTTTTGCTTTAATCTTTGATATTTCTTTCCTTCTGCTTGCTTTGGGCTTAATTTGCTGTTCTTTTTCTAGTTCCTCCAGGTATGCAGTTAGGTCTTCAATTTTAGCTCTTTCTTCTTTACTAATATAAGCAATGAGGACTATAAATTTCCTTCTCAGCATTGCCTTTGCTATATCTCATTGGTTTTGATATGTCGTGTTCTTATTTTCATTATTCTTGAGATATTTATTGATTTATCTTGCAATTTCTTCTTTGACTAACTGATTATTTAAGAGTGTGTTTTTTAATATCCATATATTTGTGAGTTTTCCCTTTTAACTTTCATTATTGATTTCCAGCTTCATACTATTATGATCCAAACAAGTGCCTTGTATAATTTCAGTCTTGTTAAATTTATTGAGCTGTCTTGTGACCCAACATATGGTCTATACTGGAGAATGATCCATGAGTATTTGAGAAGTATGCTTATCCTGCTGCTTTGGGATTTAATGTTCTATAAATGTATGTTAGGTCTAGATCATTTATCATTTTATTCAAGCTCTATGTTTCCTTATTCATCCTCCATCCAGATATTTTATACAATACTGAGAGTGATATATTGAAGTCTCCAACTATTATTGTAGAGACATCTATTTCTCCCTTCAGGCTTGCCAGTGTTTGCCTCATGTATCTAGTGGCAATGAGGTTAGGTGAATAAATATTTAATATAGTTATTTCTTTTTGGCAAATTGCCCCTTTTATTAATATATAATGAACTTCTTAATCTCTTATAACAGTTTTGCATTTAAAATCTATTTTGTCTGATATTAGTATTGCTACTCCAGATCTTTTTTGGTTACACTTGGTGTAGAATATCTTTTTCCACCCTTTGAAGTTCAGCCTGATTGGTGCCCTTAATCCATTCTGTCAGTCTATGTCTTTTGATTGGGGAATACAATCCATTCATATTCACTATTATTACTATAGTGGCATTACTTCCTTAGTCCATTGTATCGTTTGACTTTCCATTGTTATATCTTTCTGTTGTCTGTCTTTTTATCCTTTTAATTAAATACCCTTATTTATAATCTTCATTTCTCCACTCTTCCTCAAATTTTTCACCCTTGTCTTCTCCTTTCAGGATGCAGCACTCCCTTTATTTTCTCTTGTAAATCTAGTCTCTTGGTGACAATTTGTGGTTTTGTTTGTCTGTGAAGACTTTAAACTCATTCTCATTTTTGAAAGATAGTTTTGCTGGACAAAGAATTCTTGTTGGCAGTTTTTTTTTTTTTTTCACTACCTTAAATATATCACTGCTGTCTCACTTCCATGGTTTCCGATGAGAGATCAACAATTAATCTTATTGATCTTCCCTTGTCTGTGATGCATTCCTTTTTGTTGTTGTTGTTGTTACTTTCAAAATGCTCTCTTTATCTTTGACATGTGACACTCTGAATAGTAGGTGTCTTACAGTAGGTCAGTTGAGATTTATTTTGTTTGAGATGCATTGCTCTTCCTGGATATTGATATTTATGACTTTCATATGGGTTGGTTAATTTTCAGTCATTATTTCCTCAAATATTCTTTCTGCCCCTTTTCCATTCTCTTCTCCTTCTGGGACTCCTATAACATGTATGTTTGTGCATTTTGACTGTCATTCAGGTCTCTGAGATCCTGTTCAAATTTTTCCACTCTTTTCCTTTTCTGTTCTCTTTCAAGTTCAGATGCGTTGTTTTCTAATTCACTTACTCTGTCCTTAGCCATTTCAAATCTGCTGTTATATGCCTCTAATGTATTTTTTTTTGTAAAATGATATATAAATATATATGCATATATGTGCATTTGCTTACAAAAATGTTATTTATATATATATATAAATATATTTTAAGAGGTGCTTAGATTACCCAAAATAATGTATTTTTAATCTCATCCATTATGTCTTTCATTCCCATAAGACCTGTTACTTTTTTCAGGCTTTCAAATTGTTCTTTATACTCACCAAGTCTTCTTTATATCCTTTATCTCTTTAGCCATATTTTTCTTCAACTTTTTAAATTGATTTAGGATATTTGTGTGAACATCATTGACTGGTTGTCTTAAATCCTCTGTTTAGTCAGCATATTTGCTTTGTTTGTTTGGCTGGGCAATATCTTCCTGTTTCTTAGTATGGCTTGTAAATTTTGCTTATGTTTAAGTATCTGATTATGTTGGTGATTTTACTCTATTGGTCAATTTCCCTCTCTTGCCTAGAGGTTTTGTTTCGTGGCTCTTCTTTGATTTTTGGTTCTACGTTTTCAAAACTTTAATATTGCCTTCTTTAAGTTATCAAAACAGGACAAGGGAACCCCTACTGTGGCACAGACCAGATACATGGGGCTTGGGAATAGAGACAGAAGAGTCAAGCCTTGTCTTCCTTCAATTTCCTGGCTTACCAGCAGGTGACACTCATCAACAAAACTTTCCAAGTATGTGGATCTTTCAACTTCTGCTGAATGGAGTTGTGAGTCAAAGATTTAAAACAGGACTCTGTTCTTTAAACTTGATGAAGAGAAACCATACTCAGCCCTCCTCTGCACCTTTCCTCTTCCCAGGGAGGAGTACCTTCATTACCCTCTCAGTTGGTTGCCACCATCCACTGCTGGTTTGATAGAGGCTGTTTGCCTCAAAGGTGGAGGATAGTTGTTTTTCTCAGCTTTGGGAATAAATAACTCATGGTTTTATTTTCAGCCTCTTTGTCTCTGTGTCCTCAATCCTTCCTGGATGCTGCATAGAGTTTGGCACTCTCCTGGTCTGCAGATCCCCAATGCAGCTCCCTTGGACAGCTTTTGCCTTTCCTCCTTGTTTTGTAAAAGTACTGTGCCCTGCCTGGCCTACTCTGATGCTATATTCCCAGAATTCTTTGTGTCAAGGTAGGGCAATCTATATCTCCTACAATTTTAGAATAGTTAGCTAAAGGGTACATTTTGTGAAAATAAATTAAGATGCAGTACCCAATGCCCAGCTCTTGGTTTCAAAATGCCTTTCCAATTAAAGAAACCAGGACTTCATTGATAAAGTTGATTCTAGAATTTGGGTAGGAAAAATACAGTAGAACCTGTATCATCTTTTTGAGCCAGAAAACAAGGAAGTGATTATTAAACATAATGATGGCGGCATGTCAAAGAGACACAGGAGTCAGCCCGAAAGTGGTCCCAATGAGCAAATCTAGAATAATTTGAACAAGAAAATAAATATTGTAATATTGAATTGTGACCCAAAGTATAAAGGAAATATTCATGTGTCTACAGTGAGATAAATAAATTATTGAATAAACAAGTAAATGGGGGAGCAGATACACAGAATAATTCAAAATGATTTATGTAGCTACCCTCCTCCTCACACATCCCTTTTGACTATGAGCTGGATTTGCTTACTCACTTCCAAAAACAGAGTAAGGAAAGGGAAATACAGCAACTTTACAGCTGAGATCCTGGCAAAATTACCTTAACCAGGTGATGAAGGTTAATATCACCTATAATACTATGTTGATATCATATACCCTTGATTTAATGTGATGATAAGGGTATCTTTGTACTCTTCACCTAAAATTGTAACCCTAGTCTAGGCATGAGGAAAATATCAGACAAACCAAAATTGATGAAGAGCATAAAATATCTGGCCAGTACATCTCAAGTTTATGTGAAGATCATGAAAAACAAGTAAAAGACTGAGGAATTGTCAAAGACCAGAGAAGACTAAGGAAATTATTACTAACTTGAATGTGGTATCCTGGACTGAACTGTGGAATAGAAAAAAATTATATTAATGGGAAAAAACTAAGGAAATCCTAATGAAGTCTGGAGTTCATTTAATAATAATGTACCAATGCTGGGTTTTTTTCCTTCATTTTGATAAATATTCCATATTACATGACTGTAAGATGTTAACAATAGTGGAAACTAGATGAGGGGTATATGGGAATTCTCTGTACTATATTTATAATTTTTCTGTAAACCTAAAATTTTTCGAAATAAAAAGTTTATTAAAAATTGTGGGTTTGGGTGTCTTAGGGGTCTTTGCTCCTATGGTAAGAAGGATCAAGCTTGTACTGGCTCAAGAGAGTTAATTGTTACATCTTCAGGAATTTTGCAACTAGTTGTTAAATGCAGACATTATTAAATATTAAATAATATAGTGACAGAGGAGTGTAGGCACTGAAGAGGAGACCACCCTGCTCCTGATTCTTTCCAGAATCCACTTCACTGGGACTCAATCACTGGCACTGAGTAATCTGAACACAACCTCACTGATTCATCCAGAGGGCCAGTGGCTCTGGGACAAGTTGGACAAGTATACATTTGCTTGACTACAGCTTTTCTGGTTGTAATGGAAATGCAGAAGGAGACAGTTGTCAGCTGAGCTATTGGCAATGCAACCACTGGGATAGTTCTGTCTGAACACGTGTCTGATGTTTTAGGCATCGGTGTGCTTTAAAGATGTAGGTATAAACTTCCTTCAAGAAAAGTTGGCTTTCCTGGACATACCCCAGAGAAAGCTGTTCAGAGATGTGATGGCAGAGATCATCAATCATCTGGTCACAGTGGGATTTCAGGACTGCAAATCAGGTGTGTTTCCCAAATGAGGCAAGGAGAGGAAATATGGATATGAGGAGTAAAATTTCTCCAAAACCAGAATTCAATTAGGGAAAGCAGACATACAAAAGACAAAAAACAACAATCATATTAAATATCTGCAGGAAAGATTCATCTACCATCATGTCATTGAGGTCTCACATTCAAGAGAATCCCTTTAAATGTAATGATTTGTAAGAATTCGTACACAGGTTCCCAGATTCTCAACATGTATTTACTCACAAGGGAAAGAAAATATGTTTCAGCAAACTATTTGGAAAAGCCCTCAGTGATCAGACATCATTTATTCAATGTAAGCAAGTTCACACTAGAAGTAAATCATATGAATATAATGTGAGTGGTAAAGCTTTATTCAGACCACTTGCATTAGAGGATACTATGGATCTGACTTGGAGAGAAACCCTATGCATGCCATCTATGTGGGAAACCCTATGGTAAACATTCTCACTTTAGAGAACATGACAGAACTCACACTGAAAAGAAACATTATGAATGCCATCAATATGGGAGAGCTTTCACTTATTGTTCTATCCTTAGATGACATGACAAAATTCACACTTGAGAGAAATCATATGGTTATCGTCCATTTGGCAAAGCCTTCACAGATTGTTCTAACTTTAGGGGATTGAGAGAATTCACAGTAGAGAGAAACCATATCAATGTCATCTTTGTAAGAAATCTTTCATTCATCCTTCTACCCTTTGGCTACATGAGAAAATTCACACTGGAGAGAAACCATATCAGTATAATCAATGTGGGAAAGTCTTCACTGATTGTTCTAACCTTAGGTGACATGAAAGAACTAACACCTGAGAGAAACAATATGAATGTCTTTGTATGAATGGGAATACCTTAAATTTATTTTTGTAAACTTAGACAACCCATGAGACCTCAAATTGGAAGGACACCCTATAAAAAGCATATATATGGGAAAATCATCAGGCAATGCTCTGACCTTAGATGATATGACAACACTCAGTAAAAATGTTCTTTATATAGAAGAAATTTCAGCTGTACAATAAATCTTTAACACACCACAGAACTCACACACTGAAGAAACACTATGTGTGTAATTAAAATGGAAGAGATTTTGTCATCATTAATACTTCAATGAATCTAAGTGAATTCATACTACAAAGAATCCATATGAATGTCATCTGTGTAGCAAAAGTTTCTGCTGATGGTTTTATGATATACAAGATGAGTAAACTAACAATATAAGTATAATAAAGGTAGAAGAGTCTTCCTCTACTACTCTGTCATAAACAAACCAAAGAAGTGACATGTGACAGAAATTCTATGTCTGTAATCAGTGTGGGAAGGCCTTCATTTATATTATTATTTAAATGAAATGAATGAATGAACACAAAGGAGAGATACCTTAGGTTTGTAATCAGTATGTAAAACTATCTAATCAAGCACTAAACTTGGTGTGCAAAAGAAAATTCAGTGTAGGAGTAATCACTGAAACAAACAAATCATGAAAAGTCTTCATTAGTAGGACAAAATTCCTAGAGGAAGTGCCAGATAGTTCATGCTGGAAAAGTCATTCAATTAAAATCATGATAAATCATGCTTTACACATGTTGTTTCACACAATAACATGAGTAAAGCATGTAGGAATTTACACTATTTAAAACACTCTTAGGGTCATAAATGAAGGGAAATGTTCAATAAGCACTCACTTCCTAGTAGCATTAATCCTTCCACTTAAGAGGCATCCATCCTGAAGATAAAATAGTTAAACCTTTAGTTGGATTTCACACCAGATAAATAAGCTGGAAAATAATATAATTTATAGGTACCTGATTCGAAGAATCCAGAATTTTTTAAAAAGACTTATGATTGAAAATATGTAGCAAAGCAATGTAAGATTGTGAAGTGATCTGGGAATATTGAATGAATAATTTTGTAAGAATATGAAATGAGATTTAATTCAATAGATTAGTATTGGCATATTTGTAAGCAACAAAGCTTGTTGCTGAAAAATGTATTAAGTTAACCAAGTCCTACTTTTTTATGCAGCTCTGAAGAGGAATATTTGGATAAGTCAAAAATAACATTGACTGTAAACTGAAATGTATAGAACAGAAATTCTGTGTCTTAGTCTTATCTTAATACTACAACATGTATGTACATATCAGAGATGTAGAGAAACATGAATAAATAAACTTAGAATACCATCCTTATATATGCTTTTAAAGTAAGTTTATTTATTCATGTTTCTCTACATCTCTGATATGTACATACATGTTGTAGTATTAAGATAAGACTAAGACACAGAATTTCTGTTCTATACATTTCAGTCACTTGACACTTTTGGGGTAGGGAGGGGATGAGCATTTGAAATACAGGGGCTTCTTTGGGAGTTGGAGGTTATCCTGAGTACTGTTGTGGCAATGGATGTAGGCCATTTTAAATCAGCACACACCACTCAGAACTGAGTGGGAGAGAGTGTGGTCTACGGTGTGAACTGTGGTCTATGGTTGGTGGCAAGGCTCCAGGATGTGTAAGTCCATTGAGTGTGGTGGGCCACACTGTGGGAGATGTTTGTGTGGGATGTGGTGTGAGGTGTGGGAGGTGGGCAACATGGGAATCCCAGTGGGTTCCGTGTAATATTTTGGGTAATCTAAGCACCTCTTAAAATATATGTATATATATATATATATATAAATAACATTTTTGTAAGCAAATACACATATATGCATATATATTTATATATCATTTTGCAAATGTTTGTATGTATTGTGAGAATTTTGATTTTTACCCATAAAAAAAAAAAAAGTATATATAAGGAGAGCAGATGTGGCTTAAGCAGTTGAGCACCCACCTCCCACATGGGAGATCCCAGGTTTGGTTCCTGGTGCCTCCTAAAAAAAACAAACAATGAGCAGACAACAAGCAGACATCAAGCAAAAGCAATGAGCAGATAATGAGAAAAAAAAAAAAAAAAAAAACAAGCAAGACAATGAGTCAAACAATGAGTAGACAATGAACAAGAAGAGATCAAACAGGGAGCATTTAGTGCTAAGTGGAATTGTTCTGCATGGTTTTGCAGGGATGGACACAGGACCTGGTAAATATCATCAAAAGTTATAAAAGTGTATGGTTTAAAATGTAAACCAGAGTATAAATCATTGACCATGTTTAGTAGCTATGTTTCACTATTTGTATATCAGTTATAACAAAGCTACCATCCACATGCAAAAAGGTATTAATATGGCAGGGGAGGAAAAGGGGAGGTTGTTGGGTATGTGAGAATCTCCTGTATTCTGTGTGTGACTTTGTGGTGACCCAAAACTTCTTTGAAAACAAACTGAAAAATAGTGAGACACTGGGGAATGAGTGGGGGAAGGTGCCACGGTACAGACAGGACACTAGATATTGCAGTGATGAAAGGGAAAATGTCAAAAAAAACTTTTTAATTTCTTTAATATTTTTCATTTTTTATATCCCAATCTTTTAATCTTATTTTATTTTTAAATTTTTTAAATTTTTATGCATTTAATCCCTTATATTTAAACTTATCATTATTGTTTCATTTTCCTGTTAATTGTATTCTGCTATTGTAATGGCTTTATTTTTCATCTTTGGATCACAGAAAGGGGTGGGGGAGGATCGCTGGTGTGGGGTATCAATGATGGGGGATGCATGGGAGGAAGTTCACCTGAGCGTACATACAAGGAATGTAAAAATGTTCAAATGTCCATGGGACATTGTCACAGTAGATGGAGACTCACACAATAACTGAGAGAATACTGAATTCCCATCCTGGAGGACCCTGCCACATTCTCTAAGGGAGCAGCAACAGTCCCCCAAGTGCAGGGGCAGTGACTGGTGAAGGAAGATGATCCACTGATGGGCCCTTGATATTGATGACTATGCTGATAAGCCTTTGCTACTTGAAATTGAAACTTAGCCTATTGTTATGGGGTGCCTAAGGGTTGCCTCCTGAAAGCCTCTTTGTTGCTCAAATGTGGCCTCTCTCTAAGCAAAACTCAGCATATGAATGCATTACCTTCCCCCCAACGTGGTACATGACTCCCAGGGATGAGCCTCCTTGGCACCGAGGGATTGCTACCAAGCACCAACTAGCAATGCAACCAGAAAAAGATTTCAAATAAAAGGTGAAAAAGATGAAAACAGATGAGTTTATTTGGCTAAGAGACTTCAAAGTGAACCGGGAGGTCATCCCAGAGGTAACGCTTACACACATCTCAGCAGGGTCTCATAAACTTCCAAAGTGGATACTACCCCAAATAGTGGGGCTCCTGATGGCTCTGGAGACACCCAGGTCCTATTTTCAGGGTGGGTAGCTCCAGAGTTTGGTGCCTTGCCAGTGGGCTCTACTTTGGAGTTTGTGCTCCTGGAGTGACAGAGTTGGATTCAATTATGTCTTCCCTGCACATGGCTCATCTGTCTCTTCTATTTAAATGGATACTTGGTGCTGGAGTTTGTAGGTGTATGTCCAGAGACTTGTGTCTTTGGGCTGTCCATGTGCCAGCTGGGCCTGGAACCTTGATGGAGCAGCAACTCTTACTCTACAGCTCATTGGACTCTCCCAGGACAACTGACACAGAGATGATGTTGGACAACAACCATCCCAGGTGATGGAGAAAGTCTGCAGCTGCAGGCAGAATAGTCCCATTCATCTTCCCATGGGATATAAGCCCCCTTTCAATTGGAGGTGGTGTGGACGTCACCATCCCAGCATCCTCAGGATTGCAGGAAGAGCTATGGACTTGAGTGGACTTACTGGTGGTATTCTACTATAGACATATTGTGATTCTAGCAATGGAAGGAATTACAACATTGATGTGGAGCCAGTGGCCACTGGAGGCTAGGGGCCAGGGAAAGGGAAAAACAGTTGTAATATGGGGGCTTTTTGGGACTTGGGAATCATCCTGAGTGATGTTGCAATGACAGATATAGGCCGTTTTATATCATCACATAACATGCAGAACTGTGTGGGGAAAAGTGTAGACTCCAATGTGAGCTATGATCCATGCTAAATGCCAAAGCCCCAGAATGTGTTTATCAATTGCAATGAATGTGCCACACTAATGAAGGATGTTCATGTGGGAGGGTGTGGGAGGTGTGGGGAGTGGAGCATATGGGAATCCTTATACCATTTGTGTAACATTTATGTAATCTAAGTATCTTTTTAAAAATTAAAAAATTAAAAAGAAGATATTAAACAGATATTACAGTGATGAAAAGCAAACTGTCAAAAATTTTTAAATATTTTTCATTATATTAATATACCAATTTTAAATTTTATTTTGTTTTTAGTTTTCTCTAAATTTTTATGTATTTTTTTTCTTATATTTAAACCAATCATTATTATTTCATTTTCCTATTAATTGTATTTGGCTATTTTATTGGCCTCATTTTTAATGAGGCTTTAGATCACAGAAGGGTTACAACTGGGGCAGGGGAGGGTCATTGGTGTGGTATATCAGTGATGGGGGATACATAGGAGGGAGTTCACCTGGACATACACATGTGGTATATAAATGTGTTCAAATGTTCACGAGACATTGTCACAGAGGGTGGAGACTCACACAATAACTGAGAAAATATTGAATTCCCATCCTGGAGAGCTCTGCCACATTCTCTAATGTATCAGCAACTGTCCCCCAAGTGCAGGTGCAATGACTGGTGAATGAGGTTGGTCCAGTTATGGGCCCTTGATATTGATGACTATGCTTGTGAGCCTTTGCTCTTGAAATTGAAACCTAGCCTAGTGTTGTGGTGTGCATAAGAGTTGCCTCCTGAGAGCCTCCTTGTTGCTCAAATGTGGCCTCTCTCTAAGCAAAACTCAGCATGAGTGCATTACCTTCCCCCAGCATGGGACATGACTTCCAGGAATGAGCCTCCCTGGCACTGAGGGATTACTACCAAGCACCACCTAGCAATGCAACTGGAAAAAGACTTCAAATAAAAGGGGAGAAAGTAAAGACAAATGAGTTTATATGGCTAAGAGACTTCAAAGTGCATCAGGATGTCATCCCAGAGGTAACGCTTATACACATCTCAACAGGATCTCATAGACTGCCAAAGTGGATGCTACCTCAAATAGTGGGGCTCCTGAGGACTGTGAAGACACCTAGGTCACTTATTCAGGGCAGATAGCTCTGGAGTTTGGTGCTTTGCCAGTGGGACTTACTTTGAAGTTTATGTTCCTGAGAGTGACAGAGTTGAACTCAATTATGGCTTCCTTACATATGACTCATCTGTCCCTTCTATTTGAACCTATACTTGGGGCTGGAGTTGTTAGGTGTATGTGCAAGAGACTGGAATCTTTGGGCTCTCCATGTGCCAGCTGAGCCCTGAGCCCCAGTGGAGTTGCAACACCTACTCTCCAGTTCATTGGACTCACCCAGGACAACAAACAAGGAGGTGAGGATTGACAACCACCATACCAAGGAAACAAGAGCACCTACAACTGCAAGCAAGAAAGTTCCATCCATCATCTGTATGGGATCAAAACCCCTCTCAATTAGAGGTGGAGTGGACATCTCCATCCTAGGATCCTCAGGATTGGGGAATGAACTATGGACTAGAATGGACTTACTGGTATTCTACAATTGACTTGTTGCGATTCTAGCAATGGAAGAAATCGCACCATTGATGTGGAGGCAGTGGCCACTGGAGGCTCTGGGGGCAGGGGTTAGGGGAAAACAGGTGTAATGTGGGGCCTTTTTCAGGACTTGGGAATCATCTTGAATGGCATTACAATGTCAGATATGTGCCATTACATATTTTCCCATAGCCTGCAGATTTGTGTGAGAGAGAGTGTAAACTACAATGTGAGCAATAGTTCATGCTCAGTGGCAATGCCCCAGGATGCGTTTATCAGTTGCAATGAATGTGCCACACTATTGAAGGATGTTGTTTATGTGGGAGGGTGTGGGAAGTGTAGGGAGTGGGACATATGGTAATCCCTATATTTTTTGTGTAACATTTATGTAATCTAAGTATCTTTAAAAAAATAAAAATATTTATTTTTAAAAAGAAGACATTAAATTTCAGAAACACTTTTTCATTAAAATATATGTTAGACACAAAGACAAGAATAGACTTTCAAGGTAATTAAACCTTCCAAATAATAAGAAAGCCATCAACATTGAAAATGAGACTTTAGAAACTTGAAACTATAGGCAAAACAGTGTAACAATCCCACATTCAATCTATCATCATGTCCTAACAATTCTCTTCTTATGTCTCTCACATCAACCATTTTCTTTCCATTTCTTTAACCACTCACTGGTACGGATCTGATTATTCAGCCGCCTTGCTTATCTTCCTGCCTTCAATTCATCCTACATTCAGTTGGCAGAATAGTCTATCTCAAATACCATTTTCATGCTGATAATAGCTAACAACTAAGCATTTACTATGTGTCAGACATTGTTCTAAGTGATTTATATGTAAAATTTCAGTTAATCCTCATAAAAATGCTATGATGTATTATTGTGCCTATTTTACAGAAGATTAAACTGAGGTTCAGAAGGATTATGCAATTTGCCCAAGGTCACACACTTTGTAGGTAAAGCCAGGATTCAAACACAGGCTGTCTGACTCCAACTTCCATATTTCTAGTCATTTTACTATACTTCAGAGCTCAATAATCTATGATATTTCTCTACATGTTACTGAATCTGATCTTTGCTACCATAGAACTATAAAAAAAAAATCTGGAGGGAATCTTAGAATCTATATATCCCAATGATTGCAAACTGGTAACCCACAGGCTGAATATGGCCTACAGAAATATTATTTGGTCTTGTTTTAATGATGATTCCTTGCCAACAATTAAATATTGAAATATTTCACAAAAAAAAAAAACAGAATTGTTGGCATCCCTAGAAAAATTACAACATTGAGTCTGCCTTACCACTTAGCCACCAACAACCAGAGCTAGGTTATTGCTGGCTATTTAAATAGGACATTGATGCTTTAGTTATACAAGTCCCCACCTGTCCTTCACTCATTTAGCTATTTGACTCTTGTAGGCATTTGAATTTGTGATCCATAGTTTGGTTGAACTCCATATGTGGAACTGAGACCTAGGGAGGGAAACTGACTTACCCGAGATCATACAGAGTTGGTAGCTAAACCATGACTATAGCCCAAGTGCTTTTGACTCCTAATTCAAGGCTCTTTCCACTATATGATGTGCTTTTCTTCTGTGTCTTTGAATAAGTTATTCCTCTTCCTACCAATGCTCTCATCTCTTCTTACTGTCTAATCATTATTTCCTTCAAAACTGGCCTCAAAATTTATCCCCCATATACAGTCTTCCAAACTAATAACACTGATAATGATCACAAATTTATTCAGCATTTCCTCAGTACTTATTATTTTGCACTTGGTGATATGCTTCTTTGTAAGACATTCAGTATTTTCTTCTGTGTATGATGTTCCCTCACCTGCATTAAGATCCTTAAGACTGAGAATAAAGTTGGCCTAAGGCAAGATTGTGAAGTTGGTGAAACTTGTGTTTCTCTGCCATTTTTATTACCCAGTACTCACTCTTGTGTTTACTTCTTTCAGGAAAGCCTTTGATATCAGTCATTTACTAAGAATCAATAGACTGGTGGCCTGCAAGCTGAATTTGGCTGACAGGCATATTATGTTTGGATGGCACACAGTTTTTAACTGATTGAATTTGAATGTCTTTTGATTGGACATTCAATTTTTAGTTCAACTCACATCTTCTATTCTAGATTCTCAAACCTGGCTTTATTTACAGACTTGTGTTGTTTACCTGGCTAATGTAGACATTTAAGTTTGTATTCTCCATATTGTACCTTCCATTTGGATTTCTGCATTATTCACAAGACCTTTTTCACTTTGCCCTAGATTTGGCACCTGAGTGCCTATCTTCTTTGTGCTTGAGTCTACTGAATCTTGGTAGCCTTCTCAAAATCTCAAGGTCTGACTTGTTGTCAGGGGATCCATTTCCCAAATTCTAAATATATGCTTGACTGTATTCTGAATGACATCTATTCTTTGATTCAATGGACTTTTACTCTGACCAAATTTGAGCACTGTTGTTTATTCTCATTAGACCTTCTTGTGCTATTTGTATTAATGACCACCTGTTGCCATGCCATTTAGATATGGAGGCTGTCTGCCAGACAGAACTTCCTTCCAATGCCTAAGTCTGAATCTGATCACAAATACCTACTTCTGCTTAGTGTATAGTTCTAATTCCAGGTCCTGTTCCTGCCCTGTTGATCTGAAGCCACTTGTAATTAATTAGACCAGAGTCAGGAAGGCTTCTTGATATTACACTGAATGTGAATTTAAGTTAACAAACTTCCTTTTCCAGGGACATTTTCATTCTGGCATTTTAGATATCTGCCAATATGTGGTGGGGACAGTGGAAGGGATGAAGAGGGAGAATAGACAAAAGGAATAATTTCCCAAGGTCTCTGAAATCAGTCCCACCCAGGATTGTGCTGCTGCTCAGCACCATGGTAAGCATTTTGTTTTAAAATCCCATAAAGTGTTAAGAACAAATGGAGGCTTGGAAAATACTGTTTCTCTCTGGGAAACTATTCACTATGAAATAAAAGTCAAGTATTTAAACAAACCAGAAACAGAAAAAACAGTTATGCAAAACTAAGTTCTTCATGAAAAGACTCAAGCTAGTTATTCCATTACAGGAAATAAATTAAGAGATATGAAAAAAAAAAAAGTCTTGGCATTTTTGACATGAAATCCTGGCTTAAAAGACAAACAAGGTGAGCCAAATCAAAGTAAAACACCTTGTAAAAAACTAGTTTTGATTTCCTCTAATTGAATAAATTCTCACTCTCACATTTTCTCTTTAACTTTATCACCAATTCTCTAGAATGTTTTTGTTAAATGAAAGTAAGAATGGATACTTCTTAATTTTTCTGAATATTAAATAAAGTAACTAGTATTGCTTCTAACTTTCACATATGGAAACCATGACAGCTAAATTAACTTCTCCAAAGTCCTCAGAACAAGAAATGTTTGTTTTTCACAGTTACATAATTAGGTCCTAGAACTCAAATAGTTTCCTAGAATAAATGTCCTCAACATATTTATTTAAAAACCTATTGAAATTATGTGACAAGTGTCAATTTTTTTATTCACATTTGTATTATTGGGCATTGAAAATATGGAGATAGTTTCTTAGAAGCCAATAGCTACAAAAGTAACAGAATTACACAAAAACATATAATTTTCATATATAAAATAATAAGCACACTCAAAATTAGCTGCAAAACTAAGAGTGGAATTGGGGGAAGATGACCAAGTAGGATGTTCCAGGAATCAATCATCCACAAGAATAACTATTAAACAGGCATATTATCTTTGTCTGAATCAACTATTTTGAAACTCTCAAGTCCAGCAGAACACTGTGTAGTATCCAGGGAAGAGCAGGAGGGAGAGAATGGTAGTTTATGGTAAATACCAGTATATTGATCTCTCTGTATGGTGATTACTGTCACATCCTCCACTCTCACAGCAGGCAGCTGTGAGGTTTAGCCCTTGGTACAGCTTGCTGGAGCCAGAGAGGGACATAAAAACCTAGTTCCCCCAAATCTGTGGGGGAGGGGGAGTGGTCCAAATGTTGATTACTGCTTTTGGTTACCTACTTCAGCACTGAAGGTGGCCATTGTTCCAAAACTCTCCAAACAAATGCAGAGGAGGAGACTTAAAATTAGTATGATTCTTCAGAGCTACTAAGAACAGTTAAAAGGCTGCATTTGCCAGGCAGGAGCCAAGTCAAGAAAGTGCAGGTTTGGGGACCATAGAAGAAGATCCTGATGCCCTTCTTGGCCCCCTGCATCCCCTCCTCAGGGTAGTTTGGAATGGTAGCCAGCATTCCTTTTGTGGATCACTAGCTGAGAAAAACTGACTTGTGAAATACTTCTCCGGCATGAACCCTGCCCAGGATTTTCCCAACAGGCAAAAATAGCTTCAGACAACAAAAGCAGTGTAAGGAACAATTGAGTTGGGCAGCCTGAGGCAAAGGCATACTTATTTTAAGTCCTGTGGTGAAACATCTGAGAGAGGGAGAAGGTATATTTCAAACTCCTGTTAACAGGGGAACTCCTAAGGCCACTAGCAAGTACAAGCCTGGGACAGGACTTATGCCCAGAAAAGACAGAGAAGACCTTGCACTTTGCATTTGCCTTGGGCTGAAATTTCTGATATGACTGAACACTGAAGGAGAGCACCAGCCAACACAGAGTCAATTTGCAAAGATAGTGAAAGGTGGTTTTTGCTTAGGTTTGCTTGGTTTTGTTAGCTCCTGAAACTAAAGAAAATCTATGTCATATCACTAGCTGAACACAAGCTTAAAAAACAGATATCTCTGGGTATACATCCCAGAGTTAACATTTTAAAATATTAAAATGTACAGTATGCAGCAAAAGATTACAAAACAAAGAAACAAGAAATGAAAAAGAAAAGGATAAAAATCCAGGAGACATCAATGAAGTAAATCAGACTTTCAATACAGCAAAGATTCTTTTTAAAAAAATAACAGCACTGAAATACATACATGTGTGTGTGTGTGTGTGTGTTTCAGACTGTGGTTAAAAAGGGAAATGTTAGGTTGAAAATATGGTAACAGAATTTTTTTTAAATCCATGGACCTACACTACACAAACATGGTCTACAGTTACTAGTACAATTATAAAAATGTGATTTCCATCAATTGTAGCAAATGTTCCACACCAATGCAAGGAGTTAATAATAGGGTGGTGTATGGGAATCCTGTGTTTTATGCCTGATTGTTCAGTAAACCAACAGCTTTTCTAATAAGAAAGAAAATGAACTTAAAAATGCCCAAGAAGATGAAGGAAAGTACAGAGAAAGACTAAAAGGATATCAAGGGCACAATCACAAGGTTCAAGGATATAAAAAGGAAATATATAGAAAGAACTAAAGAATATGTTTAAAAACAATGATAAAAAGTTTCCAGGAGAATTTCAACAGCAATTGGAGCTGGCATGAGAAAGTGTCAGGCTGCAGAGAAGCAGAAAAAGGAATTTAAATTAGTGAAAATACCTAAGAGACCTGTTATAAACCATCAAGCTTTATGGGAGTCCCAAAAAGAGAAGAAGTGTAGAAAGGGGCAGAAAGAATATTTGAAGGAATAATGGCAGAGAACTTCCCAAACCTAGCAAAATACATGAATATGCAAATCCAAAAAGCTCAGAGAACACCAAAAAGAATAAACTTGTAGAGAAATTTTCCCTGACACATACTGATTAAACTATTAACTGCAAAGATAAAGGAAAGGGTTGTGAAAGCTGTTAGAGAAAAGCAACACGTTATGGACAAGGGTGTCCCAATTGCATTAAATGCCAATTTTGCATCCGAAATCATGGAAGCAAGAAGGCAGTTATCTGAAATACTTAAAGTAATGATAAATCTATGGTTCAGACATAAAATACACAGAGATATAATTTGTAACATATACAACAAAGGGGGGATGGAGAGGTATAAGAACAGTGTATGAGTATGCTATTGAAGTAGAGGTATCAAATCCAATATTTTTGTTAAATACTTAGGATGCTAAATTTTAACACCATGATAACACCAAGGAAATAGATGAAAAAATATATATCCAAGAAGAAATGAGCAGGCACTTAATATGATACAATACCAAAAAAAATAAAATAAATATGAAAGTAGACGTTAATGGAAGAATTGAGGGGAAAAAAAGGTATAAGACTTACAAAGAATAAATAGCAAAGTGGGAGAAAAAAGTCTTGCATTATCAATAGTGATTTTAAAAGTAAATGGATTAAACTCTTCAGTAAAAAGTCAGACATAGGTAGAATGAATAAAAAAGCATGACCCAACTACATGCATTTCTAAAAGAGAATCAACTTAAATTGAAAGATCTAAGGAGATTGAAAGTGAAAAAAATGGGAAAAAATATACCATGCAAATAAGCAAAAGAGAGTGGGGGTAGCTATACTAATACCTGGTGAAATAGACTGTAAGGCAAAAGCTGTTATAAAGGACAAAGGTGGACGTTATATAGTGATAAAGTGGTCAATTCAACAAATCACTTAACAATTATGCATGTATATATGCTTAACAGCAGAACTCCAAAATACATGAAGCAAATACTCACAGATTTGATGGGAGAAATTGAAAGTTCTTATTGATAATAGGAGACTTTAATATACCTTTTTAAATAATGGATAGAACATCTAGCTAGATCTCTTAGGAAACAGAAGATTGGAATGATACTTTAAGAAACCTAGACACAAGAGAAATATAAAGAATACTACATACAACAGCATCAAAATACATATTCTTCTAGAGTGCACATGCATCAACCTTCAGGAGAAACTATCTTCATGAACAAAAAAGGCTCCATAAATTCAAAAATATTGAAAATCATACAATGTATTTTCTACATCCACAATGGAATGTAGGTAGGAATCAATAACAGAGGAATAAAAATGAAATTCAAAAATATGTGTAAATTAAATAACATATACTCTTTAATTTTTTATTTTTAAAGAAGTTTTAGATTATATAAATGTTACATAAAAAAATAGGGTATTCCCATATGCCTCACTCCCTCCCCCCACACACTTTCCCACATTAACAACATACTTCATTAATTCATTTGTTACAATTGATGAACACATATTGAAGCATTGCCACTAACCATGCACTTTAGTTTACATTATAGTTTACACTATATCCTACACAATTTTGTAGATTATGGCAGAATATATAATAGTCTGTATCTGTCATTGCAATGTCATGCACAACAATTACAAAGTCCCAAAAATGCCCCCGTATTTCATGTATTCTTCCCCTCTACCTCCCCTCAGAACTTCTGGTGGCTACTGTCTTTATTTCAATGGTAAAAGTTCTTCCACTGCCAGAATAATAAAAGTCTATAGTAGAATAATAATAAGTCTATGTTAACCAATCATAAGGATTTGGGAATGGTGATGCCCACTCTGCTTCTAATTGAGAGGGAGCTTATATCCCATGGGGCTGATGGATGGGACTATCTTGCTTGCAGTTGCAGATATCCTTTGTTCCTTGGGATGGGCGGTATCCATCATCATCTCCTTGTTAGTTGTCCTGAGTGAGTACAATGAACTGGAGAGTAGGTGTTGCAACTCTATTGAGGTACAGGGCTCAGCTGACACATGGACAGACCAAAGATTTAAGTCTCTGGGACATATATTTAGCAAGTATGGAGTTAATTATATGTTCAAATAAAAGGGACAAAAGAGCCATGTGTAGGGAAACTATAAATGAGTCTAACTCTGTTTCACTGGGGAGCATAAAATTACCACTGACAGGGTGCTGAATTCCTGAGCTGTCTGCCCTGCTTATACTGTCTGGATGTCTCTAAAGCCCTCAGGAGCCCCGCTACTTGAGGCACTGTTTACAGTAGCAGTCAGTGAGATCCTGCTGAGACATGCATAAGTGTAACCTCTGGAATGACCTCCTGACTCAATTTGAAATCTCTTAGCCACAAAAACTCATTGGTATTTACCATTTCACCCTTTTGGCCAAGGTATTTTTCCAGATGCATTGCTAGTTGGCTCTTGGAAATAATCCCTCAATGCCAGGGAGGCTCATCCCTGGGAATCATGTCCCATGCTGGGGGAAAAGTAGTGCATTTACATGCTGAGTTTGGCTTAGAGAGAGGCCATATTTGAGCAACAAAAGGCTTTCAGGAGGCAACTCTTGGGTAATATATAATACTATGTTAAGTCTCAATTTCGCAAGAAAACATTCTTAAGTACAATCATCAATGTGAAAGGTCTCTTGTAATGGTGTGTTTTCCTTCACTAGGCACTGCCCTTGTACTCTGGGGATTCTTTCTGTCCTATTGGAGAATATAGCACAAGTCCCCAGGATGGGAATTCAATATCCTTTTTTAAAAAACAATTTATTGAAGTATATCATTCATACATGAACACACATAAACTATAAGTGTTCATTAAACATTGTGATCTTACAAAACAAACATGAATAACATCATAAAGGGCTCCCACACATCACCCCCACCCCAAACCCTGCATTGTTGTGAAACATTTGTTAACAAATCATGAAAGAGCATCATCAAAGTATTACTACTAACTATAGTCCATATCTTCCTCCCCTATACATTTTTTTTAAGGATTTATTTATTTACTTACTTACTTTTATCCATTTTTTACCCTCCCCCCATTTTTGCTGTTCTGTGAGAGTTGTGAGGGCAACTCTCAGTGTCCATTTCCTACCCTCTCTTCTCATCCTTCTCCTCCTGTCTTCACTGGGATTTGATCCACAGAATCTCTGATGTGGGAGAGAGAGGTGTCCTACTGCCTGCACCACCTTAGTTCCTGGTTTTTTGGTTCATCTCATCTTGGCTCTCCCTTGTGTCACTCTCCTGTTACATCATTGTCTTGCTGTGTGGCTCACGGGACCTAGCAGTGCACCCACTCACAGGGCCTGGCAGTGCACCCACTCATGGGGCCTGGCGGCTCACCCAAGCATGGGACCTCGCAGCTCACTTGCTCGCAGGGCCTGGTGGCTCACCTGCAGGTGGGGCCTGATGGCTCACCTGCTTGCGGGGCTTGGCAGCTCACCCATGCACTAGGCCTGATGGCTCACCCATGGACAGGGCTTATGGTTCACTCACTCACAAGACCTGGAGGCATACCCATGCATGGGGCCTGGCGGCTCACCCGCTCGCAGGGACTGTAGCTCATCTATGCATGGAGCCTGGCATCTCACACACTCTTGGGGCCTGGCGGCTCACCCACTTGTGGGGCCTGGTGGTGCACCCGTACACAGGGCCTGATGGCCCACGTGTCTTCTATATATTTTTTTATTTTTACCGGGAGATCCCGAGGATCAAACCCAGGTCCCTCCATATGGGAGATGGACACCCAACCACCTGAGCCACATCTGTCCCACTGCTATATCTCTTAAGGTTGACCAAAGATACCAAAGTTACAGTCTTTTTCCATACAGGATGGTAATATAATAAATCAGGCTTAGTTTATCACCAGCATTCTAAAAACCAGACCTAGGGAGAAAAACTAGGTCTGGGGACACATGGGTGGTTTCTAATATAGCGAATATTTAGCCTACCCTGATTATCACAAAATCAGGAAAGCAAGAATATTCGCATCAATATTCTTTTGATTATTGTGTGGATCTCCACCAACTGTGACAATGCCCCATGGACACTTGAACATATTCATATGTCTTAGAGGCATGCCCCAGATGATTCCCTCCCCATACATTCCCCATCACTGACACCCCACACTGGTAATCTTCACCTGCCACAGTTGTGACCCTTCTGTCATCTAAAACCTCTCCAAAAATGAAGGCAAGGCCCCAGGATGTGTAAGTCCATTGAGGGTGGTGGGCCACACTTGTGGGAGATGTTTGTATGGGACGTGGTGGGAGGTGTGGAGGGTGGGCAACATGGGAATCCCAGGGGGTTCTGTATAGTATTTTTGGTAATCTAAGCACCTCTTAAAATATATATATATAAAGGAGTGGAAACAGAGAGATGGAGAGGTGAGGAATTTTCTTGTTTATTGTTTGTCATTTTTTGTTTACTATTATTGTTGAAATAATGAAAATATTCTAATAATGATTAAAATGATGAATGCACAACTATGAGATTATACCAAATACTATTATTGTAAAAAAAAAAAATGAAGCCAAAAAATAACCAAATAAAATAAGAAAATGAAATAATAATCTTTTTAAATATAACAAATAAAATACAAAAATTGTAAAGCTTTGAAATTAAAAAAAAATTTTTTAGACATTGCGTCTTTCATCACAGTAAGATCTGTCTTGTATGTACAGTGACATTTTCTTCCATATTAAATAACATTCTTAACCAATGAATTAAAGAGTAAATCACAGGTGAAATTAGGAAATATCTTGAGGCAAAAGAAAATTCAAAAACAACATACCAAAATTCATGGAGTGCAGCAAAGGCAGTGCTATGCTGAGAGAGATTTATAGATTTAAACCTTATATTAAAAAAAGAAAAAATATTAAAAATCAGAGACCAGATTACCAAAATGTTTTGATAATGGATGATGGTGATCATAGCACAACATTGTGAATGCAATTAAAAGCACTGAAATATATATCTGAATATGATTAAAAAGGAACATGTTAGATTGTATAAATGGTAAAGGAATAAAATTTATTTAAAAATCCATGGAATATAAATAACATTTTTGTAAGCAAATGCACATATATGCATATATATTTATATATCATTTTACAAATATTGGTATGTATTGTGAAAATTTTGATTTTTACCCACAATAAAAAAAAATCCATGGAAATACAGTACACAGTGAACCCTAATTTAAACCATGGACTTCAATTAATAGTACAATTATAAAAATGTGCTATCAATTGTAACAAATGTTCCAAACCAATTGACAAATGTATAATATAATTTCCTTGGGGTAAAGATTGTAAACAAGAAATTAAAAGTATGAAGTGACTGCCTTGAACATGTAGGAGGAGTTAGATGTGGACATGCTTAGAGATCTCTCCTGGCTCAGGAATGTAACCTTACCCAAGCACATAACTCTGTCTTTGCTGGATCCTTATCTTAGCTATATATTAATTATACGTCCCTGCTTAGCATTCCATGAATAGCAATACCATTTGGAACAGAACACTTCACAGACTTCATATCTCTCCTCAGGGGAGCTGGCCATTTCCCCATGGATAGGCATTGTTGTCTCCAAATTCTTTAATCACTCACAAGTTGCACAATCTGCAAGAAATACGAAGTTTCAGAATCCTTTAAAAGGGGCAGCCCCTAGATTGCCTATCAAAGTCTCACCCAGAGGCAACGATCTGCATGGAATCATGATTCTGATCAGAGGCTCTGGCTGGCTGTTGAATGGGACTTCCCAGTCTCATGAAAGACCAGATGTTGCGTTTTCCCCCAGTTTGGTGAGTGATTGTAAATATACTCTCTCTCACCCTCTCTCCCTCTGCACTACCTAATTGGTTTATTGCATTTTATTGTGAACAATCAATAACTGTTTATTAGTCTTGGATCATCTACATATCAATTATCAAACAAATTGCTAGTTTTGATTCGTGTCTTCAGTCTCTGTCCTTTCCTTAGTAAAACACCAATGTAAGTTGTTGGTGTGGTGGTATATCGGAATCCTGTATTTTATGCATGATTGTTCTGTAAACCCACAACTTCTCTAATAAAGGGAAAAAAACAGAGACCTAACTTCAAAACTGGAAGAATTATAAAAAGGTGCAAAATAAACACAAAGTAAGCATAAGAAAAGAAATAACAGGCTCTCTCTGCCTAGAGGGGCCCACACCAAATCTTGGTGTGTACTTCTGCCTTTCTCTCCCATTTCTCAGCAAGCTCTGTTCTTTCCCCATTTCCCAAATAAATTCTTTTTACTAGCCTAACTAAACTGGTGTATTCATAAATTCTTTTATGCATTATAGCCAAGGTTATATTCCTTATAACCTAGAGGAATCCAACGCTTCTCTGTCCTCATTTGGTGAGCCATTGCCAGGGGAAAAATAAGAGAGTCATGCTCCCTGACCTCCTGCCAGAAACTGGTGAGTTTTAAGGCCTGTCTGTGCCCTCTTTTGGTTCTGTTTTAAAAGGGGTTCCTGGATAAGCTCCCAAAGGACATAAACTTGGTCGGCTCAGAATTCCAGTTCCCTCTCCTGAGGTGGTAGGGGCCAATCCCCATGCTGGGTAAATCCAAGGAAGTTCTGGGTAGCAGGTGAAACTGCCCTTGAGCCCTGACTGGACACATGGCCTAAGTCCTGCAGGAGTCTGCAGGGAGTTTACCAGACCCTTTCTAAATTCAGAATGGCTATCACCTGTTATATTGTTTCCTTCACTCACTAGTTAACTACTTTTAATTAAAATTGCCTTTGATCTTCTGACTCAAGCTGTCCTCATTCTGGGTATGTGAGCTGGTTTAGAATGCCTGAGAAACTGAAAATGCATTTGTTAGAGCAAGGCCTAAGCCCCACCCTCAGCAGTGCCCTGAGGCCTTGCTCCTTCTCCACCCTGGATAGGTCCAGAGATTGTCTGGGGTGGGGGGATGGTCTCTGAGGGTGTTTGTGGGCAAATCACTGGACAATTAGTCTCTAGCTTTTTATAGGCTTTTACTGTCAGGTTTAACTGGGGAGCTCAGCCTCTGGAAGCAGCTATAGAGTGAGCTCACTCATAGCCAGCTCCTAAGACTGAAGCAGGCTAGTAAGATAGGGAATCAATAGATGGATCTGGGACCATGTGGACATCAATACCCCAAGATGGCTGCTGGAAGACCCTCATGAGATTTCTCCCGGAAGCCAGGAGAAGCCCCAAATATTCTTCAGAAGCCTTGTAATTGGGCCCTCCTGGGGGATTGATGCGTGGGGTAATCAATCAAAACAGCAAACACCTGGGACTCCTCCCATGCCATTAGCAAAGGAGTGGAATAATTAACAGTTTAAAAAGCAGGCACAAAGGTCAAATTGCTCTCCTGCCCCTGCTCCTGGCTTCTGCTGCTCGCGGCCCTCAAGGCTTCTGTGACCTGCTCTCACCGTGTCCCCCATGTGTGGATCAACATACAAGTAAAACCTGGGCATTTATAACCTATAATGGGAAATTGTAGTCTATAAATCAGCCCTCTTTATCATTCTTCAACCCCTTACCATCTATCGGGGACCCATGATCTGTTATTTTCTTCCATTTCTCTTTCCTCCCTACCTTAATAAATTACTGGCCTAACTAACCCAGCATGCTCTGAAATTCATTTCTGCAACATAAGTCAAGAACCTAGATTAAATCCAGTAACAAGACAGCTGCAAAGTAGGCAAAAGTGTTTAAAGGTCCCTAGCCAGCCCCTTTCTTAGCGAGAAAGCCTGGCTTGTGTGTTTCAGTCTGGGAATCGCCCCAGATGGCCCAAGTCCTCTGAGGCTCTGGGGATGCCCAGAGACAAAGCTCCCAATCCCCAAAACGTGGGACAGTGAGCAGGGCTCGTGATTTCCAGGATGCTGGCTTGGCAAGCAACCCTGTTTAGTCAGGATAGTGGTGGGATGCCATCCAGTCTGACAAACGGCCCTTAAACTGGGACAACCTGCCTAGTCTAACCTTTTCCTGCCACACCATGTGGCCACAATATGGCTGAGAGTAGGCTCTGTATGGGACCCTGAATTCCAATTAAACCTGTGTAAGAGAGGAGAGGGCAGACCGATCTGATGGCCAGAGACTACAACCATGTGATCATGCCTTCTTAACAAGAGGTCTGTGGGACAAAAAAAGGTTGATAACCCCTGCCTTAAAGGGATGAGGAAATACACTCTAATTATTAAACCTTTCCCTGTAGAATAAGGAACTTCCTCATGTGCCATCAACTACAGTT
Source organism: Tolypeutes matacus (assembly GCA_026826555.1). Taxonomy (NCBI): domain Eukaryota; kingdom Metazoa; phylum Chordata; class Mammalia; order Cingulata; family Chlamyphoridae; genus Tolypeutes; species Tolypeutes matacus. Next base: position 72,380 of record JAKSZT010054176.1, read on the forward strand.
AAAAGGTTCCTGGCTTTCCTAGCCTCCTATTTCCTTGTAACACTCCAATCCTTCCAGTGAAACAAGCTTGCAAAGTTTTAGCCCTTGTGGGAGTAACTAATGGGATGCAACTCCAAATCATGTCTCATCAGGGTCAGGGCTTCTCTAGACCCCTTAGCTCCATATCTAGCAGTTGCCCAGGGATTTTCCTGGAGGAACGAAGCTGGAGGGTCCTGCATGAAGTCAGTGCCATGGACAGACACTGGGAGCTTTGCATCCAGGTAATTCTAAAGTCAAGTCTTTCCCTAAGCTAAGCTAAGTGTAAAATTCTCTCTTCTGTTCTAACGTGTGCTTGCTTTGACTTTGTTAGTCTCCTCATGCCTAGAAACTCATAAATCCAATTTGGGGTTCACCTGCTATAAAGTGGATAATGGTCAAAGGTAACCTAAAAAATGAGTCTTTAAAAGTCAATACCATGTTGCAATTAAAATTGATGTATAAAGAAATCACAAGTGGACTTAATTCAATTGTGGAAAAAGAAAAACAGCAAAGTTATTACTAATAAAATTCTTATGGCTTCATTAATAAAGGTACCCAATTCACCTTAAAGTGAAAACTTACTAGAAACTGTAACTAAAATTTAAGATCATTATATAGATGCCTTTATATTATAAACAGCAGAAGGATAGTAACAAATTATTATAACTGGGTGGATGTAGCCTAGACTTCAGCTATTGTAATGATAATCTTAAACTAAACTTACCTTTAATTATGGTTATTTTGTAGCTAACTTCACCTAGCCCTTCAACTTCAGCAACTGTGGTGGTAATTATAAACAGACTTTGCCTTTGTTTATAGTTACTTCAAGTCTAGCCTCCCCCTTGCCTTTGCTTATGGTTATTTCATGGCAGCTTCTGCCCCCTATAGCGCAAGGGAAAGCAAACTTGAGACACCCCTGCCTCCTGTCCTTGCACTAGTATTAGTAACCCTGCTTTCTCTCATGGCTCCAAGTGTGGACTAAATTGCTGCCTGGTGGAATTCTCGACCCTCAGGGTTGAATGTCTACTCTTCCAGTCCAGCAGCCACCGGAGTCCTGTTCTCTCCGAGGACTGGTAAGTGAGGGAGGCCTCTTGCCTTGACTGTTGGGGGGCCCTAAAAGCAGCAATTCATGAGAGAAATCAGTTTCCCTGAGGCTTTGATAGCCTCAGTGTGTATACATAGAATTAGTCTTGCTCATCCAAGGTCTGCTAAAGTCAAAGTGGAAAATAAACAAAGTTCTGAAGCAAAGGAAAATTATATTAAACCATTGGGGACATTTTGGTTATAAGCCAATAATTAAGGGATGAAATTCTTGTGCAAAACTGTATGGTCACACTAGAGTAATTTAAAAAAGACTTCAAAGAAATCTTTCAAATGTTATTTTACAGTGAAACTTATTTTGTAAAAGAATGAAAGTTTTAAGTAACTTTAGTAAGTTGTGTTTCTGTATCAAACTCTTCATGTCTGCTTATTTGCTCAATGTATATCTTCATACATTGGAATGATAATATCAAATTAACAAATAATTCTTAAAAGAGCCCTATTCAAATTGTAAAAAATTAAATATGCAGTTATACATGGGAATAAGTATTCCTGGAGCCCAAATTAGGCTGAGCAGGATGGAAGTGTGATATAAAAATCTAAATATAGGAACTATTGGAAAAGGTAAAAAGAGTTTCCTGAGTTCTTTCACCTACCCAGCCCCCAAGGGCTTCTCTTTGCAAGAGCTCTGAGGGAGGGGCTAGGTATAACAGATTAAAACTCTTCTAGGCTGGGGAATTAAGAATCATAGTTCGTCCTGTAATTCTAGAATTTAAACCTTTTAACAGCCTTAAAATAAGGGTAGTTAATAGTTATATTACCAAATTTCAGTAAGTAAAGGAAAAGTCCTTGAAAGTTATGAAAAGATCTTTTCTAAATTATAGTTATAATTAAAACAAATTAAACAATTGTAATATATTTGAGAACCTAGCAGTCTGTGTGCTTTTAAGATTATTCAGTTTTAGAACTTATTAAAGAAGTTTTAGCCTCCTGTAAAGGAAGGAAAAAGAACATTCCTTCCATAAACTATAAAAGTTTCAATTTTATTTAGCTTGGGTGTTATCTCCCTAGGTTTATAAAATACCAAGTATATGATTTAAATGTAAAGTAGTCTATGTGGTTATGGTCAATTGTAAGGAGTTTGTGAAATCATCTCAACTGAAGCATTTAAATGGCTAATTTCAGAAAGCCATTTATTAAAAACCTAAATTAATATTAATAGCAAAAAGTAACTTCAAAACAGGAAAACCTATCATGCCTCAATCTGCATGTTAAAGTGGTGGTAAGGAAAGATAATCTTGATTCCACTGGGAATTTTCAGTTTTCATAAAATAACTGAGAAAGTAAGTTTTCCTGTGCTGCTAAAATAAAATACCTGTGTAATTAATATCATCATGGTAAAAGTGTAGAAGTAAACACCAAAGTACTAACAAGTTACATAGCATTGGAAGTGTTTAGAAAGTGTATAAAAAATAAATAAAAAACTTCAGCATTGTCAAACTCTTGTACATTCATACTAGGCCTTCAATACACTGCAGGTTGCCTCTCCATTTGAGTTATTGGCTAGGTTGGTCACTGACCCCTAAAACAATAAAGTATCTACTACATCTCTGGTTGTGCTCCTGAAGTGAATGGAGAGTATATTGCAGTTTCAAACTCCTGCAGCACCCAGCGATGGCTCAATATGGCCAGATGTACAATGATCATTTCATCCAAACTGGTACTGTTTCATAGTGCCAAAGGGAGCTATGTACCAGGCCAGCGGAATACTGGAGCCTACTTTCCTAGCTTCTCTCTAGGGTTAATGGTGCAGCAGCATGCTGGCTGTGTGAAGGACATACCAAGCGGAGCAATGATTACCAGAGTGATGTAAGTAGAACCTAAACACAATTGGCATTATGGGCTGCTCCCATGGAGAGATAACATGTATGGTATTGCAAACCTGGAGCTTATATCTATTAACTGCAGCTCAAAGAGAAACATTGGGTAGTGCATTAATTAGTACTAAGTACTGTACCTATATCTCTCCTAGATATATGCCTAATGATTATGGCATCACATGCAGAGGGATATTGAACATGTTAAAAATCCTGGTAAACTTCATTTTCTAAGTAGTTAATAAACATGCCTGTATAAAGGAATAGCCACCTTGCTTGAGAACAGTGGGAGCAACAGTCTATTTAATTTAAAAAAGGCCACCAAGTTAACTTGGGGGTGACCTCTCACAGTCTTCACCCACACAAGGTGAAAAATGTGTTTAACCCTGGTCTCCCTCTTAGCCCTTGTTCCAGAACCTGTCCCACTCATACTCTGGGGAAGACTGGCAAACCCACATGCCACCCTGCCAGGGCTAAGCATTTCCCACCAGAAGGGAAACAGCAAATGAGGTGGCTAGGACCCACTTCAGCTTAGCCCCTTCAAGATGGTCTGTGGATAACCTTTCCTCACCCAGGACCTTAAAACCAGGTTCTGATCAAAACCTGGCACAAGACCAGGCCTCACTCTCAATTAGAGCAAAAATGGAAGGGACCATATTCTGTGGTTCTGATCACTCCCACAGCAGTGAAAGTCAGAGGGATTGCCAGCTGGGTGGATTTATCCCGAGTGAAGCCAGCTGCCCAAGAAAGTGCCAGCTCAACAAAAGCACCTGATAGGATGTACGTGTGCCAGTCATTGGATGAGAGAGAAAGCTAAGTAATGTCTGTGTCAAAGCCAGCTGTTCCCTCTAACGCTAGTCCAAACGCCTATTGCTAGGGGGAAGGCACCCCTTAAGAAACCTTGTCTTTTCATTTCCTGTATTTTCTCCCTATACAATAACTAAAAGGGCAATGCCTCTCCTCATCCCCCTCTTAGCTGTCTTAAACACCACCATAGAAAACTGGGATTGGCAATTTATACCAAACCCCATTATCTATTACAATCTCTCCCTAAAGCTAACAGCATAGAAAAAACTAGCTGTGCCTTATAAGTCCTAAAACAGCAAACAAACTCTCTTGCTGCTATAGTACTGCAAAATCACAGAGCCTTTAACATGCTAACAGCAGCATGGGTGTGGTGGTAGTGGGGAAACATGCCTATTTCTTAAGAAAAAATGCTGTTTCTATATAAACCACTCTGGAATAGTCCTAAACAGCATTTGAAACTTGCAAGATGAAGCCCACCAACTTCAGGAGGATTCAGCCTCTGGAAGCACCTGGCCTTTCTCACACTTGTGATCCAGTATGTCATAGCTGCCCCCCCCTTTTGGGGCCCACTTGCCACCATCTTCTTTATCCTTTAATGGGGCCATATATCTTCAAAATTCTAACTAAGTTTATTTTTTCCAGAATCAACACCTTCCAAAACAAGATAGTAGTCACATGGGGATTTCAGCCAGTTCCAACCACAGTGTTGGACCTGTCTTCCCTCAAACTCAATAGAATAGCCAGAGAGGTTTACACCCTGTCAGATAGGGACCTAACCACCAGGAAGTAACTACAGAAGAATGATCATCACCCCTCAGCACCCCCTTAAGAATAAGGGTGTGAACTCTCTGAGGGGGGAGTTGAGGCAGGTTAGTACAAGGCAACAGAGGAGAAGACGACCCACAACATGGCTGGCAGACCACATGGCCAGCAGAAGACATGGTTGCAAGACCTCACTGGGACCTTGAGTTTAAACTTGAGGTCCCAGTTTCTCTTTCAGGGCCCTCCCCTTGGCCCCAGATATTCCACAAAGGCCTCACCATTGGCCCCCACCACAGGTGGAGTAACAAATAACCGCTGGGGCCCATCCCCTTATCATTAGCAAGGGGGTGGAATAATTAACAGTTTAAAAGTTAATCACATGAGGGAGAACTTTTTCTCTCTGCCTAGAGGGGCCCGCACCATATCTTGGTGTGTATTTCCGCCTTTCTCTCCCATTTCTCAGCAAGCTCTGTTCTTTCTCCCATTTCCCAGATAAATTCTTTTTACTAGCCTAACTGAAAAAAAAGAAAAGAAATAACAAAGGTCAGAGTGGAGATAAATGAAATAGAGAATTAAAAAGCAACAGAGACCCACCTCTCTCTGGGTCTCTGTTGCTTTTTAATTCTCTATTTCATTTATCTCCACTCTGACCTTTGTTATTTCTTTTCTTTTTTTTCAG